>JAIPUU010000387.1:0-45903 GCA_020466095.1 Chlorops oryzae
TTTCTTTAATTTTTTTCGATTTTGAAAAACATTTGGAAAAAATTAACAAATCGGAAAAGTTGATTACCCGTAGGACCAATCGATTAACTTTTGCGAGATTCTACTGTATATAAATTCCTTTTATGTCGAACTATCTTGCTTGTTATTTGGTTCTATTATGTTTTAAGAACTCTTTTGAGTACTCGGTTCAGTATCGATAAAAGCTTTGCGCTTAGAGTATTTATGCATCGCTGACGAAGTCGTTCAATTTAAATGCAATATTGAATACTGATTTGCGGGGGTCACAGATACTCAAATGTAATCTAAAATCAAGGAGCATCTCTACTTTGTTGTTTGCAACTTCAATTTTACTTTAAAAGGGCCAAAATATGAAGTTACAGCATGTTTAAAAATCGCAAATTCTTCGACTTATTTTTGACAGTCAGCTGATTTTTACTCAACTTCACCACACCATTTGGAGCCATATAGTATTTTGACAGGCTTTCCCATACTGTAATACTTGCAACAGACTGATTTGCGTTTTTCAGCTTCGGCTTCACACGCATAGGCGCACTTACACAAGTGCGTTGCCCGCGGGCATTCCGGTGGCAATCACTGCTTTGAAGCCATATTCCAATTAAAAATGCAAAAATCCCTCGGAGATCTGAAACGAAAAACTTTTCGATGTATTAGCTTGATCTCGAATGGCACCAATTTCCGTGCTATCATACTAGATACCGTTTCCAAGTTGTAACTAGGTACTGATAATTCTGTTCTAATTAGTTACAATTCTAATGAAGGCTTCCTCGTCTTCCTTGTTTGTTTATTTACTGGAAATAACGATTAATTTGAATTTTTAGGTTTCCATACCTAAACATAAAATTAATTTTGAGTTTCATCGCGAAGACTTTAAAAAATCTAAGCTAGGACCTGTTTGCGGTATATTGAAATACATTCTTCTTAGGGAATGGAGTTATCATAAATAATTTTTTTTATAATATTATAGTTTATTTCTTTAAAAAAAAAGGATAATTGTTTATAAAAGTGTCATTTCTAAAAGCTTAACTTTAAAATAGTTCGGTAACTATTTTCACCATCGATTTGCACTATTGACTCGTTCCATTCAGCACCATATGTTCTCCATGGATACCACGTTAACGTCTTAATGAAACCAGACCAAAAACTCGGAAATCACTTTTTTGCAGTACGTGAATTTTTCTAATAATAAAAAGAAAAAATAAATGTTAAAAGAAATTCTTAAGTTTAAATTGGTATAATCATTCTTTAAAAAAAATATAATATCTGACTTTCTCCGGTTATAAATTTTAAAAAATCCCTTGAAAAAACTAACTCCTTGTACTTGCCCAATTTCTAGAGACGACAGCAATGCCCAAAGAGGCATCGTGGTGGATTGCCTGCTACGCCGTGTGGTTGTTGTTGCCTTTTGGTGAATTGCCTATTAGCTTTGTTGAATTGCCTATTAGCTCGTTTCTCATACTGCAATACTTGATTTATAGCATGTTTCCACATAGTGCATTAACTCAATTACCTCCATTAAGTCGTTAGCGCATGTTTAAAAATGTGATTACCCATACAAAAATGTCAAGTTAATCACCTCAATAATGCATGCATTAAAATTTAACGCAGATAAAAGAGCATGGTTGCATTTAGACTTGTTTGCAAAAAGTACGAAAAATGTTAATCCTCCATGGAAAACTACGTAAAATAACAACCGTTCTGTCAAATTAAAAGAACTGCTGAAATAAAAATCAAATTGAAAATGGATAGTCCAATGCGTAAGTAAAAATATTTAAGCTCTTTCACACAACTTTAATGCATATAGTTAATGCACTATGTGGAAACATGCTATTACTATGCTAAATATAAATCATTTGGGGTATTCACAAAGACGTGTTAAAAACGTTAGAAAGTCGGAAAATCGAAAAATTGTGACTTCTTAAAAATTTTTAAAACTTTTGTTGTATCTTGCACAACTTTTTAAGCAGTTAAAATTTTCCGATTTTCCGACTTTCCTATTTTCCGACGCATTTTTGAATACTCTTATTGTTTAAGAAAAAGACTTCGAAATAGCAAAATAATTTCCACTAGTTTCTTTAACAATCACTATTTTGTGTTTCAAAATCTAACATCGAAGTATTGATTAGACAAAACCTCTTTTTGGACTGAAAATTTTACAAAATTATATAATTTACCTTTCGAAGCGTCGAATTGCGTCAATTCGTCGTGTCTGGGAGTTGGGGGCTCTTTCAAATAGCTAATGCATTGTGTGCATTTAGATTCTCTAGCTCGTAACATGCCGCTAGTAGTGGATTGGCTTATCAAAAGGATAGATTTTAAAATTTCGCCTGTTTCCTCTAAAGAGCGTGATAAAATCAATCGACGACAGAAATAAGATAAAAACGTTTTACCAACGGCTGCACGTATTTTAAAAATTTCGCATATTTAATTATAAAATGGGCATTGTCTATTCTCACATAACACGGAAATTTTTTCATTTCTGAAACAGCCATTCACGTATTCGGTTATCGTGTTATATTTGGTGAATGCGGTAATGATTCCAATTAGCAAAGCTTTGCTGTCATCACATACAAACTCTTTTGCTGGACGTGCTCCCAACATTTTCCAGTTTCGGAGCCAATTCGAAATGTTTGACGCATCATGACGTTCTGAAATCATTTGGTAAACTCCGGTTTGTTTTGTTTCGTGTCGTGTTGATAATACATGCATAGAGAAATATGTTTCCCGACACAGAACCATCCGGGCGGGTAACTTTTCTAATTGCACTCCCGCACAGAGAACCGAAAGGATATCCTTATGCAGACGGGTATTAAATAGCATTTCCGACTTAGCTTGTCTAAATACTTTTAAGTCATAGATATTCGGAGGCATTTTCTCTCCAACATTCATATATTAATTTGCCCAATCCGATTTAACAATAGCTGCAGATTCTCCCGTCTCTAACATTCGATTTCCTACCGTAGCACGCTCTGGAAATCTTAATATATAACTTCTTGATCCAGATCGCTTGCTATGCAATCAATCGTCGATCCAAGTTTGACGCCGCCAGCTCTCAAAGGAAGGATTATTTTTACAATTAAAAGTCGATCGCCAAGCGCTTTGTTTTTGCTTTGTTGATCCGTCATTTAGTTCTTCATTACCTTTTACCTTAATTTTATAGCTTTTTCTTCTTATTTTATTTTCCACAAACGTCAGACATAAGAAGCCTAGACACGAACCAATACAAGCTTTGAAGCTGGTGCTTTTCAAAGCTTAGCTTCAAAGTCGACGAACGTTCTTACAAACGTACCAGGCACGTAGCCAGGGGGCCAAGGCCCCCCGAAGTTAAGAAAATTTTAATGATGGTATTTATTTATTTGGTAAGGAACTACATAATTCAATATTAGCCGCTTTAAACTATGATTTTTTGGTGGTCAAAACATTTGATTTATAAAGACCCTGATTGAAAGGAATTAACACTTAGCATGATTTCGACGTCGAACGGCACAAAATAAACGGACACAGTCTTGGCAAAATATAGCTCTAAAAGCGCTAAGCTAGCATCATTGATAAGAGGTATTAAGCGACTCTAAAGCGGGAATTCCAATAGCGCGTGAGGTGCGGGAAAATCGTGCATGTGCGTGCGCCTCCATACATTTGAAATTTCAAATGTACCCGATTTGACTCGGGTTTTCACCTCTTGATAGATAATTTTATGCGCTTTAAAACTTCATCGTCCCTTTTACCGGTTTTGCATTTTTGAACCTCGATTCGAGTTTTCGTTCTGCCTCGTGGTATTCTTCATTCGAAACATATTTTGACCTTATATTAGGGAGCGACTCTGCTGCCCATAAGAATAACTGTTTGGGCGTTTGAATGGGATTTGAAATTCGTTGGAGACTAGCTCTTGCAGCTAATCTGTTCAAAGTACCTCCTAATCCATCGCACGCACCCTTGCCATGAGAGGTAGGAAAAAACTGCCACTCCGCAGCTTAGCCAAAGTCCTGTTCGTGATGAGTGAGATTTACAAAATTTTTCTTGTTTTTGTACTGTGCTCCCGAACCATCAGAAAAATATATTATTTTTGATACTTTTTTCAACTCGGTTTTTATAAAATGCACCAAATGCTTCTGGAAAACATGGACCGCTATAGTATCGTGGTGCAAACATTCTGATATCATTATCAAACTTCTAATTTTTACACTGCAGTCATTATGTTTATAATAAATTGCAAATGGGTGCACTGTAGCCTGATCATTGTTCCAATGATGAGGTTTCATTGTTACATTCCTATTGGTATAAATAAAGTTCAAGCCAAGGAGTTTTCTCTGCAAAACGATTCCTATGCCACTGTATTTAAAGTCATACAATAAAAAGATAAAAAATTAATTACGCGTACTTTATATCTAATTAATTCATCAAAAGTATAATAAGTAGATAGGCAGGTGTACAAAGATTTCGCGTTATTTGCAAACGTTAATTTAAAGCAGAAAACAGGCTTGTATGATTTGAAATAACAAGTATAACTCCCTAAATAAAATTACATAGCCACCTCGATTGCGAGATTTAAAATTCATGAAATTTTCTTCGAATATTTTTTAAGGAATTACAGATTTCACGTTATAAAATGGTTAATAACTTTCAAATAACAAAAAACGCTATTCTAGAAAAAAGTTTATATTAAGGAAAAAATTATGGCGCACACAATGGTGTTGGAAAAAATATGTTATTTTTGGGGCGCCTGCTCCAAAAGTGAATTTTAAAAATTCAACTGCATTTTTCTATGTGTTTTATAAAACATATGCCAAAAATATGAACGCAGATTTAAAGCGCATAAAATTATCTATCAAGAGGTGAAAACCCGAGTCAAATCGGCCAAGTGGAGAAGGAGATATAAGGTTTTTAAAAGCAGATAATTTAAAAAAAAAATAAGATTTTCAGCAACTTTAAAGTAACGGTCTTCCGTGAATAATGCATTTCGAGAAAAATTTTGCACTACATGTTGAATAGTTTCATGTCTAGAAGCTAGTACACAAAGGCAGCGGAATTCATTGGCGGAATTGAGGCTAAATGAGTTTTATTTCCGCGAAGGAATATCAGATTGACAGATACCATAGGGCGGTAAATTTTAATACAAATACATGAGCTGTTTGAAGCGTAATAATTTTAATATTTGAACTCAGTATAACCGTTCACCATAATTTTCCGATGGATTCAGCTGCTAATGTCAAAATTCCTTCGCAATTTATTCAACTCGGCCAATAAATGCCGAAGAAATTCACTTCAGCGCCATCTGTTGACAACTTTTAAATTAAATGTAACGTCAAATTCCTTCACTCTTTTTTTCACTCTTGTGTACTAGCCGAAGGGATAAATTTGAGCTATAATTTATTTGCATTCCGCGAAGGAATTGTCCCATACATATGTATTTGTATGGAATGTCAAATACCTCTACCTTTGTGTACTAGCTTTAGAAGCTGTACCAAAAAATTTGCGCGATTCGAAAGACCTAATTTCATTTTTTCCCTTTTTTTGTTCGGTTTATAAAAGAATGGCCCATATATAAACGGATCACTGAGTCGCACTGAAACATTTTACCGCATCGACTAGTGTCGCTTTTTCAAAACGACATGAAAATGTGAAATCGACTTGTAATGATGAATAAACGCTTCGAAGTGCCTTGAGAAATATCATCATCAGCTGATTCATATCGACACATACAGTAGAGCTGTCATACTATCGATAGTCGGCCCATCGATAGTTTCGACAGTGATAGTCCAAACTATCGATATATCGTCGATAGTATCGCATGACTCGGAGTTAATATTTGAATTGAAAATTTTTAACTAGTTGTTTATTTTTAGACAATTTAATAATGACAAAAGTTGCATCCGTTTTTTAGATTTTATAGCTTTCAACGTATTACCGTATTTTTATTGGTAAACAGTTCATATATCATTAAAAAAACAAAAAAGGGAACAAAAATCACAATCAATTTACCAGCCATTGATTTTTGTTAAAAAACAATAACATGTCGACGTTTTTGGGTTCAATGGACGTCCTTCTGTCCGAAATAAGAATTTTCGATTTACTGAACATTCTTTCAAATTCCGTTGAAGTGGTCGGAATTTCTCATAAATCTAAAATTCTACTTATCGCCAAGTACTCGCGTCCTTTTTTAGCTAAAGATGAGCAACATTGTCTGTTAGTGATGCTTATCTAACTATCGATGGCGAATAAAAACCATCGATGGTTATTAAAAATAGAAACTATCGATAGTATCGATAGTACCATCGATAGTTTTGCAGCTCTAACATACAGGTCTGTTAAAGTTAGGGTTAGGGCTGCCATGTTTGGCGATTTTCCGCCATTTTGGCTATTTTTGATAGACTATGGCGGTCTCGAAATACAATTTGGGAGCGTCCATATATGATGTCACGTTTGGTGGGGGGAAGGGTTCAGCTCATCCGTGACAGTTTTATGAAAGAGGGGGTAGGGGGGCTCCCGAAATTGTTATGTCACACTTTTTATAGTCAAATTTGTTGAAAACGGCTGTCAACATATTCAAACGATTTAATGATGAAGATTTTCCGTTTATTTTCCTTATTCAACTCCGTACGAAGGGATTTAACAAAACGCTTTGGCGGTTTTAGTTTTCGGTTGGTGATTATTGTACACACATTTTCTGGCAGCCCTGGTTAAGGTATATTTTATGCATTGGTAGACATCCCTGTTTTGTAAGAAACGTGCTGTTTTCAAAGCGCTTTTGAAAGCGTTTCGAATCAGATCAGTAAAATAGTGCGCGTATAAACGCGGACGAAAAACCGTCTTGGTCTGATGCGGTTTCACTCATTCCACTGTATAAACGTGGTAATAGTGATAGCAGTTTTGCAACAAGTACCACTCAAGAAAAACAATAGGGACCTTTTTTTGTTGCGAGTACGACGAAATGTCAAGATATTTTGAGCTCGACGAAAACAACAGGGGATTTTATAGTTGTTTTTTGAATTTTGTTGTTGCAGTACGATGAAATATTATATCTAAATCAAAAATTTTCAAATTGAAATATTTGATTCTCACAGCTGCTCGTATCAGCTTTTGGCTTCTATGTTTTTATATCCAACCGAATATTTATTATAAATGCAATTATTTTGCATCACTAATTCAATTATCTTTCCTTTGGTTTGTTTTGTAATGTCTGCTGCACACAAAAATTTCTTTCTCAACGAATCAGCTAACACGTAAAAAATCTAAATTCAATAGGTTCATCCATCACGTTACGCTATGATACGTTTTGACTAGCAGCATATAAACATAAATTCGTCATATACTAGGTTCAATCAGCTCGCACGTAACGATAGTGTACGATTTGACTGTTTCCAGCTTTAAACGGCCTGTCCAGTCCTAAGCAATGTCGGAAAAAATGTAGTTGCGCTTGCAAGCAATTATTTATTGCAGTCATTCGGTTCTCCCAGTTTTCAATCTTAATGCTGGGTTCATGCTTAGCCCTAAAAGCGCTTTTAGCGCATTTAGCTCTTAACGCGACTTTAAATGTGCTTTTAGCCATACAAAATTTGAACGCTTAATGCAAGTAAAAGCAACTTCAATGTAGCTTTAAGGCGAATGCAACTCTGCTAACTTCGAAAAATTTCATGTTTCGAACTATTTGACAGTACGAATATATGGCAGCACTGCTGGTTTGTTTACGTTTTCCAGTCGTCACGCACAAGTTCTATTCCTAGTTAATAGTCTAATGTTTATGTAGTTCATTACACAATTTTGCACACCTTTTTATAAAGCGAGCAGTTGCAAAAAACTGGCACGCTTTTTGTTTATAGCACATATCGATGTGTTTAATTGTTCAATTTTGTTTAAATTGAACAGAATGGACAGGTATATCTGCACAATAAATAAAATGAATTTCAGCCGACGCATTTCGATTTCATTTTCATCAAATTAAAACAGGACATTTGTTTTGTAAGTCGAGAACATATCGCACCTTTGCTACTAAATCGGCACAATTCAAAATTTTCGCATTTCTCGAAAATCATTCAATCTCTCTTGAAACTAAGGAGAAATAATATTTTTTCTAATTTTATATTACTCTCAATGGAATGCTGCATCAGTCAATACAAGCGGTAATTTTGTAGGTGTTGGGTTTCATACAAAAAAATTCAATCGAACATAAAAAAATTGGTTTAAAAAATTTTGAATTGTGTCGATTTAGGGTGCGATATGTTGTGTGTAAAAGCACATTTACTTAATGCGGCACTATGAACACTCTTCGAAAAATCGCTTTTCGAAAACCGTAAATGCGCTTTTAGGGCTAAGCATGAACATAGCATTAGTCTACTTTGAAAAACGCTTTTCTTTTTCCATTATTTGCGACTACATCACTGCACGCAGTGCTATTTTGATTAAAGCAGGCTACGCAGCTTCGTAAAAAGACGAAAACTCAATTAAAAAAAGGCTCAAGAAATGTAATGTGACAGCTCTTGGAAAAAAGGAAGTAATTTTTTGATACATTTTTTTCCAAAAATAACGTATTTCTGGAAAAATTATATTTTTCGGCTACAAGAATGGAGAACAAAATGATATATTTTGAAATTGATTTTACTTGGGGGAAAGGCATGTATAAAATATTTGAATAATATAATTGTTATTAATTCTAATTTGTTAACAAACAAACAAAATTATTTTATTTTAAATTTTATTTTGAAAGCTACTGTAATAAAGTGCAAAATAAAAACAAATCGACATTGATCCGATTAATACAAGTGGAGATAATACACTTTAAGTGAGAGAAGATTGTACAAAAACCACGAAATAATCGAAAATTCATGTGCGAGCATTTGGAAAAAACTTTTTTTTAGACAAAAATCTTCTAGTACATTTGAATTAAATTGGTTCAACCATTAAGTATGCCATTTTTCATTGCATTCGGAGATATCAGTATTTTTTTCTTCTGAAATCCGTAAGGTTTGTAAAAGAATGACCCTAATGCATACTGTTACTGCTTCATTGTTAATTAAAAATATTTTTAAAAAATAAAAAACTTTTTTTTATTAAAATTTGTACTTAAAATATTATAAATTTGAGAAATATCTGGAAAGAAGACTGTTTAAGAAATGTAGGGCCAGCTCGATTGAGGACATTGAAACCTCTCTAGCGTACCTAACATCTCAATTAACCCAAGCCTACAACCTCTCCTGCCATTTAATAGACCGACGAAACTAAGTCCAGACCACCCTGGTGGAACAGGGAGCTGGAATCCCTTAGAAAGGAGGTAAAGGAGCTCTTTAAATTGGCAAAAACCACCGATTGTAAGGAGTGTTGGGGGGAACATAGGGACGTGTGTAGAATATATAATTTCGTTATCAAAAAGGCTAAGAGGGACTCTTGGAAGAGTGTCTGTAGCGAAATAGGAAATGTCGCGGAGACTGCTAGATCAAGTATTACAGTATGAGAAACGAGCTAATAGGCAATTCACCAAAGGCAACAGTCCCATACATTTTTATATGGAATGTCAAATTCCGCTGCCTTTGTGTACTAGCTTTAATATTGAAAATCCTTGATTAGTTTTATGTTTTTCAAGCTTTTAATGGCATTTATGAGTTTGGTAGATATTTTATATGTAATGTACTCGAAAATCGCCCAAAATTAAAAATAAAAGTGGCAATGCATTTCACCACAGCAGAGCTAAAGATTTCGCTGCCATATCATGCTTCTCTTTCCCTCGTGCTATATGCCTATGTTGAAGCAGCATAGCTCTAACACATTGCAGGGATTAGGAAGAAGAAGAGTTAGACCTATAGTCCTATATGGTTCTGTTATAAAAAGCGAGAGAGATAGAGCAAAGACTAAAGACGCGAATGTCAAAACTGTAATAAAAAACTTATGTAATTATTGAACACCCCCATAAATATGTCCATATAAATAATTCCACAAAGTATTTCAAAAAAATTTCGGATTTAGGATTTTTGAATTTTATAACAAACCCTACAACGAAGGGGTAGCTTTGAAAATCACCCAATCTAGTCCATTCACGAACTTGTTTTTACTCAAGTACATACAGACAGACAGACTGACGTATCTTAATCAAATCTCTTGTTGACTCTGATCATTTTGATATAAATACTTACATTTTGTATGATACAACTCGACTGGTTGTGGCCGTTACACACAACTACACAAACGCAATATACACTCAACACGGACGAGTGTAAAAATTAATTTTGAAGGTTCCACACCACCCATGAGGTATGCAAACGGTGCGTTACCGATTGTTTTAAGGTGCTCGGTTCCCCTATAGGCCTATTTTCACCTTTGAATTTTATTTATTTAAAGCAAACATCACAATGGGTAAATAAACTTCGGTATAAAATTATTACAATATTTACATATCTTATGACTAGAAAATACTTATTACCTAATCTTGAAACTAATTGTGAAAATTTAAAAATAAAATAAGCAGTAGAAATCGCCTAAGGAATTGTGTGCTGCTGCTTAAAAACAAAGAAGACTGAGCTAATAGGCAATTCACCAAAGGCAACAACAACCACACGGCATACCAGGCAATCCACCACGATGCCTCTTTGCGCATTTTTGTCGTCTCTAGAAATTGGGCAAGTACAAGCGGTTAGTTTTTTTAAGGGATTTTTTTTCATTTATAAGCAGAGAAAATCAGATATTATAAAGATTTTTTTAAGAATGATTGTACCATTTTTAAACTGTAGAATTTATTTTAACATTTATTTTTTCTTTTTAGTAATAGAAAAATTCACGTACTACAAAAAAGTGATTTCCGAGTTTTTGGTCTTGTTTAATTTAGACGCTAGTGTGGCATCCATGGACAACAGATGGTGCCAAATGGAACGAGTCAATAGTGCAAATCGATGGTGAAAATAGTAACCGACTACAATTTGAACGTTTAGCTTTTAGAAATGAGACTTTCTGTCTGTCTGATTTTCGAAGATATCCCTTCGTTGTAGGTTTTTTTATAAAATTCATAAAAACCAAAATTTTTTGAAATAGTGGAATTATTTATTTGGACTTAGTTAAGGGCATAAAATGTAGATTCCAAATATAGAAAAGTGGCCGCTCCAAAAAGCGTTATTCGAAAATTGAATTTTACACCCAAAATTCAGATAGCGCTTGAAACAAAGACGGCATAAATACTTATTTTGTATTCGTTGACATCCTCTACAAAAGTTGATTTAATCGGACGATTTTTAGGGGTACCTCCAGCGTTAGAGTCTGCCTCAAAAATCATCTGAATTGTGTAAAGTCACAAGCTTTCGACACATTTTTGTGAAATGACGAATTTGAGCTTTGTTTTAGCCTCCGATTAAAAAATATATAGCTGTTTATCTGTGTAGGGTATACTATGGTCTGGTTCGCTTTACTATAACACCCTTATTTTTTTCATTTTGAAACATGAATTTTAAAAATATATAAATTCCTTTTATGTCGAATTATCTTGCTTTTTATTTGGTTTTATTATGTTTTAAGAACTCTTTTTAGTACTCGGTTCAATATCGATAAAAGCTTTGCGCTTAGAGTATTTGTGCATCGCTAACGAAGTCGTTCCATTTAAATGCAATATTGAATACTGATTTGCGAGGGTCGCATATACTCAAATGTACTCTAAAATGAAGGAGCATCTCTACTTTGTTGATTGCAACTTCAATTTTACTTAAAAAGGGTCAAAATATAAAGCTACGGCATGTTTAAAAAATCGCAAATTCTTCGACTTATTTTTGACAGTCAGCTGTTTTTTTACTCAACTTCACCACACCATTTGGAGCCATATAGCATTTTGACAGGCTTTCCCATACTGTAATACTTGTGCTAGATTGAGAAGAGTTCTTGCAATCAACCCAATCGCTATATGCTGGTAACGAAGAGCCAACACCACTCGTAAGCGCAACGCACGGGAAAGCTTCCCTATCTGTGCCGTATTAAATATTAACCCGGTTTTAGTATTCGGTATTAGCAAATGTAACTGAAATTTTCAAATGCAACTCTGCGCTAACCTCAGAGTTAAATGTTAACCCGGGGTTTATTTTCGGGTTAGATGATTTTTTTTATATGCATTATGCTATGTTCTCACTAGGCCGGGTTAGGTTAGGGCTATCGGCGAAACCCAGGGTCTTAAATGTCAAAATACATATTATATAAAAAAAAATAATCACCCCTATTCTAAATAAATGGCAAAAAGTGATTTCACCCGGAATTGTAATTTCGCCATTTGTGAAAAATGGTATCATGAATTCCGGGGGAACAGTTTTTCACTTCGAAACATATTTAACTGTTCGAATATTAACAGCTGACATTGAAAAAGATTAAAAAGGTTATGTTTTAATTTTCGATTCGTATAAAATTTTGGGGAAAATGTTTCGCATAGCTATAAGAGCATTAATAGAAGAAGCGGAAGAAATGGATAACAGCGATGTGCAAGTGGAAAGGGTAATGCGTCGGCAATTGAGGGATATTTCCAATCCTTTGGACTTGCCAAATACAACGTAAGCAACTATTATAGATATATGAAATTTAAATTACGAATTCATTTGTTAGCTAAACTGAAACATTTCTAGATTTATACAGCATTTCAGAGTCAACAAAGATGTTTTTAAATATTTGTCAGACGAACTGAAAACATCTTTGCCAGAAGGTGGAAAGGCATTTGCTGTACCCCTACAAGTAAAGCTTGCAGCATGCTTAAGATTTTTTGATGAGGGTGCATACCAAAAAGCCATTGGTCGAGACCGAGAAGTAGGCATGGCACAATCAACATTTAGCCGAGTGTTGTCAGAGGTATTGGAAGCATTTGAGAAAACTCTTTGTCCTAGGTGGATTAAATGGCCAACAGAGGAAGAACAAACTCAGATAGCACAAAACTTCTATCGCAAATTTCAGATACCTGGTGTATTTGGGTGTGTGGATGGCACGCATGTTGCCATTATAGCCCCACAGAATAATAAACACCTGTATTACAACCGGAAGGGGTTTCATAGCTTAAACGTTATGATTGTAAGTATATTTTTATGCAAACAACTTGTTCTTTATATTTATATATTATATTTTTCATTTAGGTATGTGACAACGTTCTTCAAATTCGGTGTATAGTTGCGAAGCATCCTGGGTCAAGTCATGACTCCCGAATTTGGGCGACCAGCCAATGCAGGGAGGTTTTGAGAAGTAGATACTCCACTGGCCATGCTAATTTTTGGATATTGGGCGATGCAGGATACCCATTAGAGCCTTGGCTCATAACGCCATTTCGAAGTCCTCAGCCCTCTTCGATTGAACAAAACTTTAACGATGTGCACTCAAAATGCCGCAATGTGGTGGAGAGAACCATTGGTGTGCTTAAGAATCGATGGCGATGCTTGTTGGCAGCTCGACAACTGCACTATTGCCCTAAAAAAGCAGTGCAAATTACAAATGTTTGCGCAGCTCTGCACAACATTTGCATTTCGTTCAACAGTGAGTTTGAAACAGCTCCTGAAGTTCCCGAACTTACTGACGAAACTCAATTTGTGGATGTGCAATCTGGAAACAATGCTTCACTTTCAGATGCTGCTCGTCGAATTCGATCGAATATTGCCAACTCACTGTAAAGAATTTTTTTTTTATTTTTTCAAGTCATTTCATTTTGTTATGTTACATGTTTATATATTTTGTATATATATGGTGTAGTAAAAAGAAATCCATTATTTTTCCAATAGATGACGTTATTTATCTGCATCTCGCGTTGTATAAGTCCGATCGTGTTCCGCTAGGGGGCATTAGAAAGATGACAGTTCCTACTAAAAAAGCTTTTTTAACACTTTTTTGATTGATTGATTCAGTTTTGTTTGAGAGCTTGTCAAAGATGGACATCAGCAAAGAGAAAATTCGCTACATTTTACAGTTTTTCTTCGATAAGGGAGAAAACGCAAGCCAGGCGGCTGAAAATGTGAATAGCGTTTATGGACCTGATACTGTAACAGCCAATCATGCGCAATTTTGGTTTCGTCGATTCCGTTCCGGTAACTTCGATGTCAAGGATGCACCACGCACTGGAAGGCCAATTGTCGAAAATGTCGATAAAATCATGGAAATTATCGAGTCCGACCGTCATGTTAGCACTGTTTCGATTGCAAAAGAGCTAAAGATTGCACAAAAAAACCGTTTGGAACCATTTGAATAAGGCTGGATACACAAAGAAGCTCGATGTATGGGTGCCACACGAGTTAACGCAAAAAAACCTCATAGATCAAATTTCCATCTGCGAATCGCTGCTGAACCGCAACAAAATCGACCCATTTCTGAAGCGGTTGGTGACTGGTGATGAAAAGTGGGTCACTTACGACAACGTCAAGCGAAAACGGTCGTGGTCGAAACACGGTGAACCGGCGGAAACGGTGGCCAAGCCAGGATTGACGGCCAGGAAGGTTTTGCTGTGTGTTTGGTGGGATTGGCAGGGAATTATCTACTATGAGCTGCTCCCATACGGAAAAACTCTTAACTCGGAACTCTACTGTCAACAATTGGACCGTCTGAAGGAAGCAATCGCCCATAAGCGGCCAGCTTTGGCCAATAGGAGAGGAATTGTGTTCCATCAGGACAACGCCAGGCCACACACATCGATAGTGACTCGCCAGAAGCTCTGGGAGTTTGGTTGGGAGGTTCTTCTGCATCCACCTTATAGTCCGGACCTTGCACCAAGTGATTACCATCTGTTCTTGTCCATGGCGAACAATTTTGCTGGTGAAACTTTCGCTTCAAGAGAGGCTTCTGAAATTCGACTGTCTCAATTTTTTGCTAATAGGAACGAGGGCTTCTATGAGAGAGGCAAAATGAAATTACCTTTCAAATGGCAACAAGTGATAAGTCCCCGGTCTAACAAAGAAAAACACATTTTTTTTGTCAAAATTCGTTTTTATTATTTAACATAGTTCCCTTCAAGAGCGATACAACGATTATAACGACCTTCCAATTTTTTGATACCATTTTGGTAGTACTCCTTCGGTTTTGCCTCAAAATAGGCCTCAGTTTCGGCGATCACCTCTTCATTGCAGCCAAATTTTTTCCCTGCGAGCATCCTTTTGAGGTCTGAGAACAAGAAAAAGTCGCTGGGGGCCAGATCTGGAGAATACGCTGGGTGGGGAAGCAATTCGAAGCCTAATTCATGAATTTTTGCCATCGTTCTCAATGGCTTGTGGCACGGTGCGTTGTCTTGGTGGAACAACACTTTTTTCTTCCTCATATGGGGCCGTTTTGCCGCTATTTCGACCTTCAAACGCTCCAATAACGACATATAATAGTCACTGTTGATGGTTTTTCCCTTCTCAAGATAATCGATAAAAATTATTCCATGCCCATCCCAAAAAACAGAGGCCATTACTTTGCCAGCGGACTTTTGAGTCTTTCCACGCTTCGGAGACGGTTCACCGATCGCTGTCCACTCAGCCGACTGTCGATTGGATTCAGGAGTGTAGTGATAGAGCCATGTTTCATCCATTGTCACATATCGACGCAAAAACTCGGGTGTATTGCGAGTTAACAGCTGCAAACACCGCTCAGAATCATCAACTCGTTGTTGTTTTTGGTCAAATGTGAGCTCGCGCGGCACCCATTTTGCACAGAGCTTTTTCATATCCAAATATTGATGAATGATATGACCAACACGTTCCTTTGATATCTTTAAGGCCTCTGCTATCTCGATCAACTTCGTTTTACGGTCATTCAAAATCATTTTGTGAATTTTTTTGATGTTTTCGTCGGTAACCACCTCTTTCGGGCGTCCACTGCGTTCACCGTCCTCCGTGCTCATTTCACCACGCTTGAATTTTGCATACCAATCAATTATTGTTGATTTTCCTGGGGCAGAGTCCGGAAACTCATTATCAAGCCAAGTTTTTGCTTCCACTGCTTTTTGCTTTTCCCTTCAGAAAACAGTATTTTATCAAAACACGAAATTCCTTTTTTTCCATTATTTTCACAATAACAAAAGTTGCTTCACAAAAGACGCTCTATCTCACAAACTAATTGACTTACAGACGTCAAATTTTGACACGAATCATTTGAAGGTTGCCACTATATAAAAATAATATGCATTTAATACTAGCGACGCCATCTATGTGTCAGACCGGGGACTTATCAGCCAACCTGTTATGCTTATTAATTTAAATGTTAGAAAATAAGTGTCATTTTGTAATTTGTTTGGCGATTTTCAATATAAGTATACAATAGAAAATAATAATTATACTTTACTTTTTAAATTAAAATTGCATATTAGAGTTTTCAAAATGAATTTCATACACACATATATTTAACGTGCAAAGCGAAAAATTTCAAAAAAGCTTACGGATAGTGATGCACAATATCCATCGACATTTTTCATATCGATGTTTTTTTCTTTGATATTCGATTTATTTCAACGATGCTTATACGCTATTTACACGTTAAGACATTTCGATAATGAAACAAATTTTCGATGGTAAGGGAGGCAGGGGGAAGAGCAAAAAACGCTACCATACCACATCCCCGCGCGTCCCTAGCCCACAAAAAAAATGTGTTTCATTATCAAAATGTCTTAACGTGTATATGGCCTCTTACAACATTTATATATCATTATATCGATAAGAATAAGCACGATATCAGAAAAAGTAGCTGCCCTAATTCGTGCGAAAATTTATTGGTGATGCCTAGTTTCCAATAGGATAGGAACTCCTGCCCCGCTCTGTATAATATGAAATTAATAAAAACTCTTTACAACTTAGACGAAAATAAGATGTTTTATTTATATTTCTAAATTAGATAGAATAACAATTTTCGTTGGTGAGGGACTAGTGACGGAGAGCAGGGGAGGCAAGTTTCAAAAAATATTGGGGAAGAAAAAAAACATTTATACAGGGAACAAAAAAAGAAGAAAAATCCAGTGACATCAGGGACGAAAATCGCCGCAAAGGTGAAGCTTTTGGTAGTGTTTAGTAGGTGTCAAATATCGGAACTTCAAAATTTTAGTAAATAAGTTAAGAAATATGAAAGATTATGGAAACTAATTATGGAGATTGCAGAAAAAAAGTGTAATATTGTCAAATATCCTTACAAAATTTTGAAATATTTTTTCCAGTTGCCGAAATTTTGGGGGGACATGGTCCAATTAAATTTTTGGAGGGGAAAAAAGTGCCCTGCCCCCCCATAGTTTCCCCGCCTGGCAAAGAGAGAAAAAGCTTTCTTATTAAATACCAGCGCGTCTTAAGCCACCAACAATTGTTTTCCGGTCTGATTTTCGAAGATATCCCTTCGTTGTAGGTTTTTTTATAAAATTCATAAAAACCAAAATTTTTTGAAATAGTGGAATTATTTATTTGGACTTAGTTAAGGGCATAAAATGTAGATTCCAAATATAGAAAAGTGGCCGCTCCAAAAAGCGTTATTCGAAAATTGAATTTTACACCCAAAATTCAGATAGCGCTTGAAACAAAGACGGCATAAATACTTATTTTGTATTCGTTGACATCCTCTACAAAAGTTGATTTAATCGGACGATTTTTAGGGGTACCTCCAGCGTTAGAGTCTGCCTCAAAAATCATCTGAATTGTGTAAAGTCACAAGCTTTCGACACATTTTTGTGAAATGACGAATTTGAGCTTTGTTTTAGCCTCCGATTAAAAAATATATAGCTGTTTATCTGTGTAGGGTATACTATGGTCTGGTTCGCTTTACTATAACACCCTTATTTTTTTCATTTTGAAACATGAATTTTAAAAATATATAAATTCCTTTTATGTCGAATTATCTTGCTTTTTATTTGGTTTTATTATGTTTTAAGAACTCTTTTTAGTACTCGGTTCAATATCGATAAAAGCTTTGCGCTTAGAGTATTTGTGCATCGCTAACGAAGTCGTTCCATTTAAATGCAATATTGAATACTGATTTGCGAGGGTCGCATATACTCAAATGTACTCTAAAATGAAGGAGCATCTCTACTTTGTTGATTGCAACTTCAATTTTACTTAAAAAGGGTCAAAATATAAAGCTACGGCATGTTTAAAAATCGCAAATTCTTCGACTTATTTTTGACAGTCAGCTGTTTTTTTACTCAACTTCACCCACCATTTGGAGCCATATAGCATTTTGACAGGCTTTCCCATACTGTAATACTTGTGCTAGATTGAGAAGAGTTCTTGCAATCAACCCAATCGCTATATGCTGGTAACGAAGAGCCAACACCACTCGTAAGCGCAACGCACGGGAAAGCTTCCCTATCTGTGCCGTATTAAATATTAACCCGGTTTTAGTATTCGGTATTAGCAAATGTAACTGAAATTTTCAAATGCAACTCTGCGCTAACCTCAGAGTTAAATGTTAACCCGGGGTTTATTTTCGGGTTAGATGATTTTTTTTTATGCATTATGCTATGTTCTCACTAGGCCGGGTTAGGTTAGGGCTATCGGCGAAACCCAGGGTCTTAAATGTCAAAATACATATTATATAAAAAAAAAAATCACCCCTATTCTAAATAAATGGCAAAAAGTGATTTCACCCGGAATTGTAATTTCGCCATTTGTGAAAAATGGTATCATGAATTCCGGGGGAACAGTT
The DNA here is from genome assembly GCA_020466095.1 of Chlorops oryzae. Lineage (NCBI taxonomy): Eukaryota > Metazoa > Arthropoda > Insecta > Diptera > Chloropidae > Chlorops > Chlorops oryzae. Next base: position 18,595 of record JAIPUU010000387.1, read on the forward strand.
TTTCACTTCGAAACATATTTAACTGTTCGAATATTAACAGCTGACATTGAAAAAGATTAAAAAGGTTATGTTTTAATTTTCGATTCGTATAAAATTTTGGGGAAAATGTTTCGCATAGCTATAAGAGCATTAATAGAAGAAGCGGAAGAAATGGATAACAGCGATGTGCAAGTGGAAAGGGTAATGCGTCGGCAATTGAGGGATATTTCCAATCCTTTGGACTTGCCAAATACAACGTAAGCAACTATTATAGATATATGAAATTTAAATTACGAATTCATTTGTTAGCTAAACTGAAACATTTCTAGATTTATACAGCATTTCAGAGTCAACAAAGATGTTTTTAAATATTTGTCAGACGAACTGAAAACATCTTTGCCAGAAGGTGGAAAGGCATTTGCTGTACCCCTACAAGTAAAGCTTGCAGCATGCTTAAGATTTTTTGATGAGGGTGCATACCAAAAAGCCATTGGTCGAGACCGAGAAGTAGGCATGGCACAATCAACATTTAGCCGAGTGTTGTCAGAGGTATTGGAAGCATTTGAGAAAACTCTTTGTCCTAGGTGGATTAAATGGCCAACAGAGGAAGAACAAACTCAGATAGCACAAAACTTCTATCGCAAATTTCAGATACCTGGTGTATTTGGGTGTGTGGATGGCACGCATGTTGCCATTATAGCCCCACAGAATAATAAACACCTGTATTACAACCGGAAGGGGTTTCATAGCTTAAACGTTATGATTGTAAGTATATTTTTATGCAAACAACTTGTTCTTTATATTTTATATTATATTTTTCATTTAGGTATGTGACAACGTTCTTCAAATTCGGTGTATAGTTGCGAAGCATCCTGGGTCAAGTCATGACTCCCGAATTTGGGCGACCAGCCAATGCAGGGAGGTTTTGAGAAGTAGATACTCCACTGGCCATGCTAATTTTTGGATATTGGGCGATGCAGGATACCCATTAGAGCCTTGGCTCATAACGCCATTTCGAAGTCCTCAGCCCTCTTCGATTGAACAAAACTTTAACGATGTGCACTCAAAATGCCGCAATGTGGTGGAGAGAACCATTGGTGTGCTTAAGAATCGATGGCGATGCTTGTTGGCAGCTCGACAACTGCACTATTGCCCAAAAAAGCAGTGCAAATTACAAATGTTTGCGCAGCTCTGCACAACATTTGCATTTCGTTCAACAGTGAGTTTGAAACAGCTCCTGAAGTTCCCGAACTTACTGACGAAACTCAATTTGTGGGTGCAATCTGGAAACAATGCTTCACTTTCAGATGCTGCTCGTCGAATTCGATCGAATATTGCCAACTCACTGTAAAGAATTTTTTTTTTATTTTTTCAAGTCATTTCATTTTGTTATGTTACATGTTTATATTTTTGTATATATATGGTGTAGTAAAAAGAAATCCATTATTTTTCCAATAGATGACGTTATTTATCTGCATCTCGCGTTGTATAAGTCCGATCGTGTTCCGCTAGGGGGCATTAAAAGATGACAGTTCCTACTAAAAAAGCTTTTTTAAACCCTTTTTTGATTGATTGATTCAGTTTTGTTTGAGAGCTTGTCAAAGATGGACATCAGCAAAGAGAAAATTCGCTACATTTTACAGTTTTTCTTCGATAAGGGAGAAAACGCAAGCCAGGCGGCTGAAAATGTGAATAGCGTTTATGGACCTGATACTGTAACAGCCAATCATGCGCAATTTTGGTTTCGTCGATTCCGTTCCGGTAACTTCGATGTCAAGGATGCACCACGCACTGGAAGGCCAATTGTCGAAAATGTCGATAAAATCATGGAAATTATCGAGTCCGACCGTCATGTTAGCACTGTTTCGATTGCAAAAGAGCTAAAGATTGCACAAAAAACCGTTTGGAACCATTTGAATAAGGCTGGATACACAAAGAAGCTCGATGTATGGGTGCCACACGAGTTAACGCAAAAAAACCTCATAGATCAAATTTCCATCTGCGAATCGCTGCTGAACCGCAACAAAATCGACCCATTTCTGAAGCGGTTGGTGACTGGTGATGAAAAGTGGGTCACTTACGACAACGTCAAGCGAAAACGGTCGTGGTCGAAACACGGTGAACCGGCGGAAACGGTGGCCAAGCCAGGATTGACGGCCAGGAAGGTTTTGCTGTGTGTTTGGTGGGATTGGCAGGGAATTATCTACTATGAGCTGCTCCCATACGGAAAAACTCTTAACTCGGAACTCTACTGTCAACAATTGGACCGTCTGAAGGAAGCAATCGCCCATAAGCGGCCAGCTTTGGCCAATAGGAGAGGAATTGTGTTCCATCAGGACAACGCCAGGCCACACACATCGATAGTGACTCGCCAGAAGCTCTGGGAGTTTGGTTGGGAGGTTCTTCTGCATCCACCTTATAGTCCGGACCTTGCACCAAGTGATTACCATCTGTTCTTGTCCATGGCGAACAATTTTGCTGGTGAAACTTTCGCTTCAAGAGAGGCTTCTGAAATTCGACTGTCTCAATTTTTTGCTAATAGGAACGAGGGCTTCTATGAGAGAGGCAAAATGAAATTACCTTTCAAATGGCAACAAGTGATAAGTCCCCGGTCTAACAAAGAAAAACACATTTTTTTGTCAAAATTCGTTTTTATTACTTAACATAGTTCCCTTCAAGAGCGATACAACGATTATAACGACCTTCCAATTTTTTGATACCATTTTGGTAGTACTCCTTCGGTTTTGCCTCAAAATAGGCCTCAGTTTCGGCGATCACCTCTTCATTGCAGCCAAATTTTTTCCCTGCGAGCATCCTTTTGAGGTCTGAGAACAAGAAAAAGTCGCTGGGGGCCAGATCTGGAGAATACGCTGGGTGGGGAAGCAATTCGAAGCCTAATTCATGAATTTTTGCCATCGTTCTCAATGGCTTGTGGCACGGTGCGTTGTCTTGGTGGAACAACACTTTTTTCTTCCTCATATGGGGCCGTTTTGCCGCTATTTCGACCTTCAAACGCTCCAATAACGACATATAATAGTCACTGTTGATGGTTTTTCCCTTCTCAAGATAATCGATAAAAATTATTCCATGCCCATCCCAAAAAACAGAGGCCATTACTTTGCCAGCGGACTTTTGAGTCTTTCCACGCTTCGGAGACGGTTCACCGATCGCTGTCCACTCAGCCGACTGTCGATTGGATTCAGGAGTGTAGTGATAGAGCCATGTTTCATCCATTGTCACATATCGACGCAAAAACTCGGGTGTATTGCGAGTTAACAGCTGCAAACACCGCTCAGAATCATCAACTCGTTGTTGTTTTTGGTCAAATGTGAGCTCGCGCGGCACCCATTTTGCACAGAGCTTTTTCATATCCAAATATTGATGAATGATATGACCAACACGTTCCTTTGATATCTTTAAGGCCTCTGCTATCTCGATCAACTTCGTTTTACGGTCATTCAAAATCATTTTGTGAATTTTTTTGATGTTTTCGTCGGTAACCACCTCTTTCGGGCGTCCACTGCGTTCACCGTCCTCCGTGCTCATTTCACCACGCTTGAATTTTGCATACCAATCAATTATTGTTGATTTTCCTGGGGCAGAGTCCGGAAACTCATTATCAAGCCAAGTTTTTGCTTCCACTGCTTTTTGCTTTTCCCTTCAGAAAACAGTATTTTATCAAAACACGAAATTCCTTTTTTTCCATTATTTTCACAATAACAAAAGTTGCTTCACAAAAGACGCTCTATCTCACAAACTAATTGACTTACAGACGTCAAATTTTGACACGAATCATTTGAAGGTTGCCACTATATAAAAATAATATGCATTTAATACTAGCGACGCCATCTATGTGTCAGACCGGGGACTTATCAGCCAACCTGTTATGCTTATTAATTTAAATGTTGAAAATAAGTGTCATTTTGTAATTTGTTTGGCGATTTTCAATATAAGTATACAATAGAAAATAATAATTATACTTTACTTTTTAAATTAAAATTGCATATTAGAGTTTTCAAAATGAATTTCATACACACATATATTTAACGTGCAAAGCGAAAAATTTCAAAAAAGCTTACGGATAGTGATGCACAATATCCATCGACATTTTTCATATCGATGTTTTTTTCTTTGATATTCGATTTATTTCAACGATGCTTATACGCTATTTACACGTTAAGACATTTCGATAATGAAACAAATTTTCGATGGTAAGGGAGGCAGGGGGAAGAGCAAAAAACGCTACCATCCACATCCCCGCGCGTCCCTAGCCCACAAAAAAAATGTGTTTCATTATCAAAATGTCTTAACGTGTATATGGCCTCTTACAACATTTATATATCATTATATCGATAAGAATAAGCACGATATCAGAAAAAGTAGCTGCCCTAATTCGTGCGAAAATTTATTGGTGATGCCTAGTTTCCAATAGGATAGGAACTCCTGCCCCGCTCTGTATAATATGAAATTAATAAAAACTCTTTACAACTTAGACGAAAATAAGATGTTTTATTTATATTTCTAAATTAGATAGAATAACAATTTTCGTTGGTGAGGGACTAGTGACGGAGAGCAGGGGAGGCAAGTTTCAAAAAATATTGGGGAAGAAAAAAAACATTTATACAGGGAACAAAAAAAGAAGAAAAACCAGTGACATCAGGGACGAAAATCGCCGCAAAGGTGAAGCTTTTGGTAGTGTTTAGTAGGTGTCAAATATCGGAACTTCAAAATTTTAGTAAATAAGTTAAGAAATATGAAAGATTATGGAAACTAATTATGGAGATTGCAGAAAAAAAGTGTAATATTGTCAAATATCCTTACAAAATTTTGAAATATTTTTTCCAGTTGCCGAAATTTTGGGGGACATGGTCCAATTAAATTTTTGGAGGGGAAAAAAGTGCCCTGCCCCCCCATAGTTTCCCCGCCTGGCAAAGAGAGAAAAAGCTTTCTTATTAAATACCAGCGCGTCTTAAGCCACCAACAATTGTTTTCCGATCCCATTGTCTTATAGGTCCAGTTTAGACCAGACAAATTCTTCAATGAAGAGTTGTCCTATTTTTCGGGGAGGAGGCGAGGAGAGCGGAATCGATTATACTCCCCGTCGCCTCTTCGCCAATAAATAGAGCAACTCTTCAATGAAAAATTTTCCTAGTCTAAACTGGACCATAAAATAATATCGATATCGGCATATTGGAGCTATTTATTCCGATTTTTTTGCGTATCGATGTTTCGAAGACCGATTCCATCGATACGCAAATATCGATACTTTTCCGGAATATCGGGCATCACTAGCAACCACGTAGCGTTGCCAAACTGATACAATTGTATCAAAAGTGATAGTTTTTTTTCCAAATGATACGGAGATACTTTTTTTCTGAATTTGATACCTTTTTTGTTTTAAGGGCACACATTGCTTTTTTGTTGCAAAAAAACTAAAAAGACTAAAAATTTCATATAATTTGACATTAAAAACATTAGAAAATGTGCTAGAATCAGTAGTAAAAAAACAGTTACAAACATTCATAGAAAACAATAACATTCTATCAGTAAATCAATCGGGTTTCCGTAAAAAACATTTCTTAGATTTTAAACGGGAATTTGAAACTGTTGATATAAATATCCTAATTGAAAAACTATATATGTACGGAATAAGAGATTACAGTGGTTTAGATTATACCTTAACAATCGGAGACAGCAAACCAAAATTAAAGGTGCAATATCCGGATATCAATATGTGAAAATAGGAGTACCTCAAGGATCTATACTAGGCGCTAGTCTTTTTATATTATATATATACGACATAGAAAAAATAATAAGGAAATCGAAAATCGTAATGTATGCGGACGATACAATGATATATACGGAAGCTAAAACAACAGAAGAATGCTAGCAAAAACTGGAGTATGATATAAACCAAATAAATAAATTTTTGAAAATGAATAAACTAAAATTGAATGAACAAAAGACAAAAGTGATGCTAATAAACTCTAATGCAGAAATAAATCTAGTCATAAACCAAAAAAGGATTGAACAAGTAAAAAGCATTAAGTATTTAGGAATAATAATAGATAGTGACCTTAAATTTAATGATCATATAGACTATTTATGCAAAAAAGCATCTAAAAAAATTTATTTCTTTAAAAGAATAAGACAGAAAATTGACACACTCACAGCAATCAGAATATATAATGCGATAATAAAACCACATTTTGAATTCTGTTCAACTATACTTTATACGTGCTGCAACCAAACACAAATGGAAAGAATACAAAAACTCCAGAATAAATGCATGAGATGTATTATAAAGTGCAATAGGTACACTAGGGCTGCTCTTAACTCTATGGAGAATTTTTGTAGCGAGTTTCTGATCGGTCTCAGGGTCCAGAAGTGTTCCATTAGACATGGAGGAGTGAATAATGCGTTTCAAAAAATATTTGTTTTGAATTAATTTTATGAATAGAAACCACTAACCGATTTTAATGGTTATAGTCTCAAAAAACTCGTCATAGATTGAGGTTTGCGGCATTTGACTCGAAAATTTATTTTTTTTTTCTACTAGGGTCATTATTTGGCCAGTTAGGGGATGGAACCCAAAATTCAGTTTAAAAAAAAAGGTAATAAAATATATCATATTATTAAAACACACCAAAAACTAATCCAATATTCTTCATATTAGGCTCGTTTAAAAGGTAATTTTGTAAATTTTTCGAATATGCATGCTGAACATGCTCGTTCTTGTTCCTACGGCATCTATATTATAGATTGAAGTTCGTGAGGCATTTTTTTAAAATTTAAGTGTCATTTTGTATGGCGGCCCCCCTTAGGAGGGGAGATAGAAGGTAGGTGTGTTGGAAGAAAATGTTTGGGGTAAAAAAACAGTGGGGGTCGGTCATACATTTCATCCCACTAGGACGGGTTTGACTGTAGTGACGGCCTTTTGTATGAAATTTTGATAAAATTAAGGTAATTTTGTATGGGGGACCCCCTTAGGAGGGGAGATAGAGGGTAGGTGTGTTTGAACAAAATGTTTGGGGTAAAAAAATAGTGGGGGTCGGTCATACATATCATCTCTCTAGGACAGGTTCGACTGTAGTGACGGCCAGTTTTCATTAAATTTTGATAAAATTAAGTTAGTTTTGTATGGGGGCCCCACTTAGGAGGAGAGATAGGAGTCACTTTGTGCCGCAAAAATGTTAGGGGGACAAAGTTAAGGGGGGTCGGTCATACATTTGACTCCTCTAGGGGCACTCTGGGGCTAGTTAGGAAGATGGGGGGAAAAGTTTTTAAAAAATTATTTTTGTATGGGAGCCCCCTTAAGGAGGGGAGATAGGGGGTAGGTTTGTTGAGAAAAAATGTTCGGAGTAAAAAAATAATGGGGGTTGGCCATACATTATATATCCGTAGGGGCGCCTTGTAGGGAGTTAAGGGCCGTTTCCTCTCTATTTTTGCCAATTTCCCAAACTTCAATTGAAAACTGCCACGGGTTCCCGTTATCCGATTGCTTCCAAATTTCTCACGTTTCTCCTCCATGTCCAATGGAACACTTCTGGACCCTGAGACCGATTGAAATTCCATTTCGGGAATTAAGAGCAGCCCTAAGGTACACCCCCGTAAATTTGATGCTAGACACATTAAAATGGCTGAACATTGAACAAAAATTAAAATTTAACACACTCGTTTTTATATTTAAAATTAAGCACAACATCATGCCGCGATACCTTACAGAGAGTATTCGGTATGTTAGAAATGAACACCAATACCAAGTGAGAAATGCAAATGATTTCAGGGTTCCTGTACAACAAACGACGGCTGCGCAAAATACATTGATGTATAAGGGTCTGATGTTGTTCAACAATCTACCCGAGAGTGTGAAAAATGAAGAAAATATTATTAGATTTAAAATGCTTGCGGAATATTTGTAAAAAACACAATGTGATAATATGTTAAATGAATTGAAATTTGTGAATAATTTATTGTTTTGAAACAAAAGATATATACCATATTAATAATAAATAAACTAAACTAAACTAAACTAGTTAAGTTTCAGATTTGTTGTTCTTGTTGTAATATTGATATCACCTTGTTAAATACACCTTGATTAGAACTAAACGGATTTTGACATTCCCATTTCGTTTGATATCACTGATCTGTGTTTTGTTTTTGATTTGCAGTTGTTGCCCTAGTGCCTACACCTTGAATTGAAGTATGTTCATATGTGTATTTTAAGCCCGTTTGTTATGTTTGTTAGCATAAGAATAGCTGATTTTGTTCCTTTTTTTATTATCTTTTGAAATTGTGAAAATGAAGACTTGGGCAAGCGATACACTATAACATGATTGCATGCAACTAAATTGCCGGCAATCCATTCCGTGCAATCAAAAAAGGCCGGTTTGTTTAGACTACGTGCAATAAATTACGTAAAATTGGGCGGGGAGTAGATTTCTTGCAAGTTACGCGCATATTGCTTGCAATCGTTGCATGTACTGTATACACACTTGCTGCACGAATTTATACCATTCATTTATACACTCACGGTGAATTGTACAGAGATATTAACACTAATGCAGATAGTTAGAGTACAATGTGGAAATGTGGTATAAATCAGCAATTGTTTCCGCGGAAAAAAGTACATCTCCCGATCAAAAATAAATTAAATGGTCACTATAAATATACAGCTTTTTCTTCTTTTTAGCATTTTCTATTCCGGCTGAGGTCTCGGTCTACTCTTCCCGGTATCGTTCTCCATTTCTTGCTTTTTGGAGCATCCGGTTCACGTAGGCCAACTGCTTCTAAATCCTATCTGAGTGCATACAACCATATCTTTTTTAGGCGCCCCTTTGGCCATGTATGGTACCTCGAGTAACAATCCTTTTTTGCAATGGCTGCTTTGTAGGCCCGCAATACATGTCTATACCATCGGAGTCGTGTGCTTTTCTCATTTCCGCAAAAGGCGCAACATCTTATTTGGAAAGAATCGTATCATTTCCGATATTTTCGAAACACGAGGTCCTGAAACACTTTTTAAACGCGAAGTGCGCAATCAAGTTTGCTATAATTTTGAACTGACAGTGCTCGTTTTTTGTTTCAAACGTTTTTCATTGCATGCGAACGATTGCTCAATTCCAACGAGTTGGAAATGCGCAACGGGCAACACGCAATCAGCAAAAATCATCAAAAGCGTATACACTGCGTGCAATAATTCCATGCAATAGTTGCATGCCATATTGCTCGCAATCTGAATATTTTCAAAAACGGGATACTGTATAACTGGTGCAACGCGTAATCGTGCAATAATTGCGCGTTCCATACAACCCGGCAGCGATTTCATGCAATAATGCTATAGTGTATCGCTTGCCTTATTGATTTAACATTGAAATTTGAAGTTTTTAATAATTCTTATGCGCCCGGAAGAAAGTAAAGAGTTTCCATTTTTATTTTAGTAGAGTTTTTCAATTTTTTATGGACATTTTCATTGGCGTTATCAAATTACACTTTTGATACTTTTCTTAAGAAATGGTGATACTTTTTGATACTTTTGAAAAATTATTTTGATACATTATTTTTTGAGCGAGTGGCATCACTGCCTACATGGTACATGGTACGCAATGCCTACGAAAGTTGGAGCCGGCCGCTTGTTGAATACTTACATACATGTTGAACGCACATAAGTTTGCCGTCGTCCCGATACTCGCTATTCGAGTGTAGAGATCAGCGTTGTCGTTTTGGATACAATTGTATAAAATTGGATACTTTTCAAATGAAATGATACAATGATACGCTGTCTCTCAAATGGATACATTTTTTTGAGACATGTCGATTTATTAAAACATGACTGTCAGCTCAATTAGTAAATTTTGCGTGGCAGGATTTACACTGTAAGATTTCAATCCCTAAAAGGATTTTCTTACATAGCCTAAATCACGTGATTTAGCATTCATTCGTGATTAAGAGCTAAATCACGTAATTTACCCATACAAAAACTGCCAAACTAAATCACGCACTAAATTACGCAAAATCGATATGAGGCCATTTACACGTTAAGATATTTCGATAATGAAACACACTTTTTGTGGGCTAAGGACGCACGGGTATGTGGTATGGGCAGAGCCATCTTTAGCCTATGCGGGGCCCCTGTCCATAAAGTGTGTGGGGCCCCTCTCCCCAACCGATATTATGACTTCAATATGCTCAGAGAAGACTTTTATGAATTTCATAGGAGTCTTCTCTGAACATATTGAAATTAATGAAGTCTGGTTACTTAGTTAATTGATTCGACCAGTATTTTTACATCCCTACCACATAAATGAATCAAATAAAGCAAGATTATATCAAAATTTTTCTGCCGAGACGCGTTTGTCCGCTCGGGGCCCCCGGCGCGGACCCATTGGGCCCGTGCGTAAAGACGGCACTGGGTATGGGAGCGCTTTTCTCTCTTCCCCCTGCCTCCCTTGCCATCGAAAAATTGTTTCATTGTCGAAATGCGTTAACGTGTAAATAGCGTATATGCAAACCCGCGTTTTCATCGAAATATCGATAGTTTTGAACAAAACATCTGTCACATCTCTATCTCAATTAGTGATGCCCGATATTCCGGAAAAGTATCGATATTTGCGTATCGATGGAATCGTTCTTCGAAACAGCGATACGCAAAAAAATCGAAATAAATAGCTCCGATATGCCGATATCGATATTATTTTATGGTCCGGCTTACCCTAGGCAAATTCTTCATTGAAGAGTTGCTCTATTGAGGCCTTCTACACTAGGCAATTTTAGTTGCGCAACTCGCGAGTTTGTGGGAGAGACGAGGTACGGCGAAGGTAAGGGAAAAATTTCTGTCGCGAGTTGCTCGTACAGGCAATTTTGTGCGATACGCTTTTTGCATCTCTTTCTTACTTTGAAACGTGTAAGTGGCGTCGGGGTTGTAGTTTACGATCGCGCAACTCGAGTTTCTGGCCCAATGTAGACACGAAAGCAACTCCAAAAGAGAATTCGATATGAGTTCCGCAACTAAAATTGCGTAGTTTAGAAGGCCTCATTTATTGGCGAGAAGGCGACAATCGATTCCGCCGAAAAATAGGACAACTCTTCAATTAAGAATTTGCCTAGTCTAAACTGGGCCTATAAGACAATTGGATTGGAAAACATTTGTTGGTGGCTTGAGACGCGCTGGTATTTAATAAGAAAGCTTTTTATTTCCGCCACTAGTCCCTCGCCAGCGAAAATTGTTGTTCTAACATTTTTAGAAATTTAAATAAAACATCTTATTCTCGTCTAAGTTGTATTGAGTTTTTATTAATTTCCTGTCCTATTGGAAGCTAGGCATAAAGGCTGAAGTTTGATAATTATTTGACTCATTAACATCTCCTATACAATGTTATTCAATTTTCTGATATCGTGCTTTTTCTTATCGATATGATGATATATCAATGTTGTAAACATCGATGAAAAATATCGAATATCAAAGAAAAAAACATCGATATGAAAAATATCGATGAATATCGTGCATCACTAATCTCAATGTTTTCCAAATCGCTGTTATCACTGCACATCAGCTCCAAAATATTATTTAATTACATAAAATTGTAAAAAGCAATTGACCACTTTCGAAAGCCCATATTGGCGCTCATATTTTGAAAATCAGACAAACTGTGTTCTTCTTCTTCTATTTGTCAAATTGTAAAACTGAAGAACAGACATTTTATTCAATGAGTAAACTAAATAAACCTACCAAATAACCAGTAAGTATGGCTGTACACATATCGATAACTATTATAATCGATAACTACGCTAAAAAAATTGATACATTTTGGATACGCCCAGTGGGAAGTTTTAGAGATCATTCTTTTCTTCTCTCAATATATATTCAATTCTATAGGAATAAATGAATTCATTGATAGACAAGCATTGCATAATTCTATTTTAAGCTTAATTACCGTTTTTCTAGAAAAGGAATGCTAAGAATAATTAAAATGTAGCTTTGAGGGAAACTCTGTATTACAAAGTAATGAAGTTTTGAAGAGCAGCACTTACAAAACAGCTGGTCCTATTATTTCAACAAAGTGAAACGTGCAACTTTTCGTATTCAAAACAAAAATAAAATAAAAATAAAAAGGTAAATGATGTATAGCAAACGGCACTATCGTCGGCTTATAAAAGAAGAAAAAAAAGCGTTTACTTGCGGAGCACATGAGAACTTCGAATGATGAAGCGGAAAGTTCTTTTGATGACCCAACGGCTGCCTTTTGGTTTGATATTTTTATTTTTAAAGTTAAAAAAAGACAATAATAAATAAACAAACATAAATTCAAAAAATGTGTGTTATTTATTTCCATGGTTAGTAATTGATTATAATTTTCATTACTTGGTAAAAGCTAGTACACAAAGGCAGCGGAATTCATTGGCGGAATTGAGGCTGAATAAATTTTATTTCCGCGAAGGAATGTCAGATTGACAGATACCATAGGGCGGTAAATTTGAATACAAATACATGAGCTGTTTGAAGCGTAATAATTTTAATATTCGAACTCAGTATAACCGTTCACCATAATTTTCCGATGGATTCAGCTGCTAATGTCAAAATTCCTTCGCAATTAATTCAACTCGGCCAATAAATGGCGAAGAAATTCGCTTCAGCGCCATCTGTTGACAATTAAAACAAAAAAAACGCTATGTCAAATTCCTCCGCTCTTTTTTCACTGTTGTGTACTAGCCGAAGGAATTAATTGGAGTTTCAATTTCTTTGCATTCCGCGACGGAATTGTCCCATACATTTTTATATGGAATGTCAAATTCCGCTGCCTTTGTGTACTAGCTTTAATACAAAGAATCGTCGTGAGGTGAGTTCAGCCAACACATTAGTGGTATTCAAGCAACAGTGCAAATCGCAGTGTGCAATATTTGCACTGCTTTTTTTGTACGCAATTTGACAAGTGCAAATATTGCACACTGCGTTTGCACTGTTGCTTGAATACCACTATTCTTTTTCTAATTACAGAGGAATGTCTTTCCTTCGTGAGTGGGAATGAGCGAAAATCGTAGGACATCGATGTGGATGAAAACAATAGGGGTATTCACAAAGGCGTGTTAAAAACGTTGGAAAGGCGGAAAATCGGAAAATTGCGTCTTCTTAATAAATTTTTAAACTTTTTTTGTATCTTGCACAACTTTTTAAGCATTTAAAATTTTCCGATTTTCCGACTTTCCGATTTTCCAACGACTTTGTGAATACCCCTAATGTGTTCTGTAATGAGTTAATGCATTCTTTTTCTTATTCCCCAAGGGCGAAATTTCCCACTGGGCGCTTTGAAAGTTATTTGGCTAGGAAACAAATAAAGTGAGTGACAACGCTGGTAGGGATGGGCAATTTCGTTGAGTAATCGAAAGAACTAGTTCATTTATCGGAAGTGAACTAGCTTGTTAAAGGCTTGTTCAGACGGAGCTCCGAAATATGCGTTTCGCATATATAACTATATATGTCACTCAGGAGCCGTTTCTATTTTGGCTCTTTTCAACACGCTCTTGGGTACCCACCACGGTCTTGGGTACCCACCAAAATGAGCATTTTTCACTTAGGTACTCACCAAAAGTATTTCTCTCTCGCTCTTTTTTTGCCTGCCGAGTAACATCTCTTTCTAACTGGCGCGAAATGTCCCGCGCAAAACCTATGAGAGTGACATATATAGTAATATATGGCGTTTCGTTTCGTGCACATATAACCATATATTATATGTCACTCTAATAGATATTGCGCGGGACGTTTTGCGCCAGATAGAAAGAGATGTTACTCGGCAGGCATAAAAAGAGCGAGAGCGAAATACTTTTGGTGAGTACCTAAGAGACATATGCTTACTTTGGTGGGTACTCAAGATCGTGGTGGGTACTCAAGACCGTGTTGAAAAGAGCCAAAATAGAAACGGCACCTGAGTGACATATATAGTTATATATGGTTTCGTGAAACACGATTGCGAAACTACTCGTTCAGACGTAGTCATTCGTGTTTCGTTTTTCTCTTCTTCTTCTTATTTGAAATTTTCTTTCTTGCCCACTTTGCAAGTGGAAAAGAAATGTGAGTAAATGTCAAAATATGAATGAATTTAGATCGCATGTATAGTATATTAATTTTTCATTTGCTCTTTACTTCTTTCCCGATAACAATCGATTAAATTAGGGATAATAGTAATTTATACTTGTTTCGCTACTTGTTTCGATCTGAAACACGTAGTTTCGAAGTGTTTCGGATGTCAAAATTTGTATGGCGAAACAAGTGTTAGGTTCTGGTTTCGGCCCCGAAACACGAATGAGAGCTGAAACACGTAGCGTCTGAACAAGCCGTAACATCGTTCATATAGTTCAACCCTTCAATTCGTTCATATCGTTCAACGGTTAAACTCGTTAGGTGAACGAGCTAAAATAATGGGACGAGAATGCTGCGGTCCATATATTACTATATATCACGAAATCCACAAAAAAGTCAACCGCATAGGTCAAAAATGAAATTCATATATTACTATGTATGTCACTCTCATAGATTTTGGGCGGGACCATATAGAACTATAGCTGCAACTTTGGCCAAATTTTGGCGCGTTATGGCATGATTTGGTGAAAAGTTTCAACTGTGGTGAAACACGCCATAAGTCGAGTGTTGTGGTGAACCACGTAATAGAAAGTGTGGTGTACCACGTAATAGCTTTTGGCCGAAGTTGCAGCTATAGTTCTATATGGGCGGCAGTGTTGGAAAAGTAGGTGTAATTGTACCTTTTTCGGCCCTTTTTCACTTCAAAGGTACATTAGGTACAATTTGTCCATTTTAGGTACAATTTCAAGAGGAAGAAATTTCGTTAGTGAATGAAATGGTGAAAGGTCTGCTGTGGTTATCCGCGACTACTCCTGATTCTATTGCAACATTCTCAAGAAATTTAGACAGAAGCGGCATTGGCCGTCATAAGAATATATATCACAGGTTGGTCATCGAAATTGGAATATATTACTCCAACGTATTAGTAGGTACTTCTCGTTTTGCTAGACAATGTTTTCATTCGGGAGTGAATAACACCTTCTCTCGATGACATTGCCATTATAATTGGTATGAATAATATCTCCATTAAATGACCATGTCATCAGATTTGAGAAGTACTCAAATATTCCCCTTGATGTCTTCGGTGAAAACATGAATGAATTTACCATTTATAAGAAAAATTCCGGCTGGGTATATTATTTGTCATTTATGAAAAATATTCTGGCTGGGTATATTAGGTACACTTTACTATATTTAGGTACAATTTATGGATCATTTTAGGTACACCCTGAAATTTCCATTTTCCAACACTGATGGGCGGGACATTTCGCGCCAGTTAGAAAGGGATGTTACTCGGCAGCACGGCTGCCACTCATAATTATTTTTCGGGACCAAAATACATGAGAAAAAGGACAAAAATAACAAAAAAAGGACCAACGGTTTCTTTCTTTCATTGGAATACAAATATTGCTTCCGATAGAGGAAGTTTAGAGAGTTATGGACCAAAAACCAAAAAAATGCGAAAAATTCCGATTTGGATAAAAATTTATATATTGAATGAGTGAAAAACTCTAAGAATTTTAGCACTAACATAAAAAAAACTGGTCCTTTCTGGACCCGTTTGGAACAAGACCAAAACTAGACTAGTTGTAATCCGTTTCTTGAAAAAAATTTGACCCGCCCTAAACACAGAATTTAGGAAGCTTGGGCAAATAAAACTAACAGACAAATAGTTTATTGCCATCTTGTACTTAGGCTGGTGACAATCGATATAATTAGTTACAATCAACAGTGATGTCAACGAATTAAATATTTCGCTTTATGTATACATACAAAGCTTATTCTCTACCATGATGAACCACTGCAAAGCATGTAATACATGCTATATACTGCAAAATTTTTAGTTATACATACGGAGGAACATATATGAAACAGGACCAAATGTAAAATAAAGGGACCAGCGGACCAAATCGTAAAAAAGGGACCGTTTTTGGTCCAAATGGACAGAAGTGGCAACCGTGCTCGGCAGGCAAAAAAAGAGCGAGAGAGAAATACTTTTGGTGAGTACCTTAGTAAAAATTCTCATTTTGGTGGGTACCCAAGACCGTGTTGAAAAGAGCCAAAATAGAAACGGCTCCTGAGTGACATATATATAATAGTTATATATTATATGAATTAAACTTAAAACGTGAAGTCGGAGTTCCATAGTATATATTCTGTACAATTTCTCTTCTCTCTTTGCAATTTCATCATATATAACATCCGAGTAACATCTCTTTCTAACTGGCGCGAAATTTCCCGCCCAAAATCTATGACAGTGACATATATAGTAATATATGGTTTAATTCTTCAAGTTAACGGTAGTTTTTATTTGTTTTCTTTTAATTTCGCGCAGCTAGCGCATTTGAGCAAACATTTTGCAGTTTCAAATCGCTCTTTTCGGTGATTGCGTGCGCTGGTGTCTCAAATAAATTGGAAAAAAAAAACTTTATTCAAACTTATTGATATATTGCTAATAAATATATATTATATATGCAAATATAAATCAATGTCATCGACATACCGAGTTAAGTCTATTAAAATAAAGTATAAAAAAAGTGTAACGCGTGCGTAACGAAATTGATATTTTTTCCAATAGAGGCTGTAATATAGGAAAAATTTTTTCGAAAATGGTGTTATCGGGCATGTGATTGGATTCCCTTTCCCCATATTTTGGGGAAAGGGAATTTCGTTCCTCCAATATTTTGAAGAATGTATGGCTATTTTGAAAGAAATGACATTGTCAAAAACAAAAGAGCGATAAAATTTTTGAATGAAAAAATTTCGAAAATAAGTATTTAAATTCCCGAGTATTTATTTCAATTTCCCCGGGGAAATGAATTCCTGGGAATCCAATCACACACCTGTATGTGTGGATTTTGAGACGGTAAAGCTGATTGACAATTTTTTTTTTAATATCTGTATTGAAAAATATTTTACGGGTTACGCACATGTTAAGTTTAACCTCAAAACACTCCAGGAATTAATATTTAAGTTTCTTTTGCAGAGTGTCCTTGAGATATTCTTGAAAAATCCCTTTTGATAAGACTTTTTTTTCGAAAATTTCTATCTCAAAAAGTAATTATGGTAGAAAGATGAAAAAAATGACTGATGATAGTTCATTTAACCGAAAATGGAAAAACTTTTTTTTTTTTAATTTTACACTGAGAAAAATTTTCCCACAAAAATTAAAAAAATAATTCATTTATTTTGTTCAGTATTTTACCGTTTTTGCGCCACTTTCTAGCTATTTTTAAAAAATACCTTTAGGTATTAGCTTTTATTCAAAATAAAAATTTTTAAAAGCAAAGGGTTACTATTTGAGATAATTAAAAAAAAGCAAGTGCACATAAATACATGATCCCAGTACTAATATTCAATACAAACGTGCAAAAATTTTAGAAATTGGGTGGAAAGAAAGTGCGAAACATTTTTTTTTTCCATTTCCAATAAAAGAGATTATAAACAAAATTAGAGAATGTAAGGAATTTCAAGGTTTTATATATGAACACATGGTGTAACAGTGCGTAACGGATGTCACATGTGCGTAACGGAGCTTAAAGTTAAAAAAAGTTGTTTTATAATTTTTTTTCTCAAATAACATAGCTACTAGTGTAATCTAGGATAACCTCTTATAGCTGTTAAAAAATATGAAAATTCTATCTGAAGTCAATTCACAGAAATTTCAGATAGAAGCTGACATAAAATTTTTAAAGGAGACATTTTGTAACGCGTGCGTAACGGACATTTTACTTAATATCATCGAAACTTACAAATGAATTTAAAAACCCTTTACACGTTTTGAAAAGAGGGTAAAATTATTTAATAATAATTGCAAATCAAATTTCGGAAAAATTTTATTCTTAGCTAAACCAATTACAATAATTCGCACGCTGCAATAGTGCGTAACATAGATTTCGTGATATGTCACTCTCATAGATTTTGGGCGGGACATTTCGCGCCAGTTAGAAAGAGATGTTACTCGGCAGGCAAAAAAAAGAGCGAGAGAGAAATACTTTTGGTGAGTACCTAAGTGAAAAATTCTCATTTTGGTGGGTACCCAAGACCGTGTTGAAAAGAGCCAAAATAGAAACGGCTCCTGAGTGACATATATAGTTATATATGCTTCATTATTTCAATTGCAGTATATAACAAGATGTTCCGTAAATTTTCCAATATAAACTAACCAACTACAAGTAATAAAAAGCACCAGCTTTTACTAAGAAATAACCTTTCTTTTGTATGATCAGTGCTACCACAAAACAAAACAAAACCAAATTTATTGCAGTCTTTTTGACGAACACTTTTTAAATACTTGTGAGCTCCTCAATAATAATTATTTAATTTAAAAGAAAAATTTATAAGTAGTATAAAAATCACAATGTTTGGTCGCATAATATGAACGGCGCGTATGCAACTCTTCCGTCTCTTTACAACAAACACAAACCAATTGCTGAGATCAATACACGCCCAACAAACAATTTCACTAAAAATAAGCTTTTTTAAAGCTTGTCAACTCAAGCCTAGGCTTACAATAAGTTTCCAAAACCTTTGAAGTTCGTTTTAAAAACATATCAGTATAAGCGAAAAACCAACGCAACGGCACCCCTTTTTATAAGCTTATCATTTTGTTTACAAAACGTTTATTTTAAAGTTTTGTGGTGCTTGCAAAACACATTTGGTAAGCTTATATTTTCCCTTTGAAAACTATATTTTTAAATGTTTTGTAATGCTTTCTAAAGGTTCTTTATATACGGTTGAAAATAACTTGTAAAAACGAACACTTCCTATTTACAAGAAAAGGTTTTGTAAGTGAGCTATTCAACGTTTTCCAAGCTTGCACAAATTCTTTTCTCCAAAAACAACAAACAAATTTTTCTTTAGCAAGCATTTATTAAATTTTTATAAAACAAACATTTTAAGTAAAAAGTAAAAAGGACCTTATTATAGTCGAACAGCCTAACCTAAGTTTTTTTTAACAAACACTCATTAAATTTTTATAAACAAATATTTTAAGTAAAAAGTAAAAAGGACCTTATTCTGGTTGAATGGTTGAAGTAGTCGTAGCAGTAGTCTTGGCAGCTTTAAGTTTATGCCGATTTCTGGCAAATTGGAAAAACGATTTGGTTGCTCTCGCAAATTCTTCGTCGGGGTTTTCAAATTTAATCCTGAAGGTATCTGAAATGCACAGAATGCCTTATTATTGCAAGTCTTAAAAAAATTTTGGAATTTGTTCCCCGCCAAGCAAATTTTTCCGCTAAAGTGTCTGTCATTATTCTTCCCCAACAGTTTTTCACAAATTTTGTCGATGCTTGTCACTTGAAATTTCCACATAAACTAAACAAGCGCAAGAGCAAAAGACTGCAATACGCGGCTTGTCAAAAATTCTTAAGAATTTGATTCACATAGAGGTGTTTTTTTTATAGCAGCAAGGCAAGTTTTGAAAAGCTTGTTAATGCTAGCAAAGCAAGCGTTTTATAAGCAATTGTAAATAGTTTATATTTAATGTTTATAAAAGATTTATTTTAGAGATATTTGTATGCGATTTTTAAATGTGTGGATTTTAGAGTTACAAAACATTTTTTATAAGGATTTTTGTAAGTTTTTATAAATCACTTATATATTATGCTTACAAAAAGTTTTTTGAAATAATTTGTTGTCTAACATTTACACTTTGGTTTGTTGGGAGTATGCTCGGGATTTTTTTTCCTCAGAAATTTTTTTCCGCGGAAAAAGGAAGCATTCTTAGTGTCAATAAAAGCGACAATTCGACGACATATGTTTAAAAATCGTCAATATATGTACGTGATTCCTTTATATTCACTCTTCATGTGTGCTTAGGTTCCCCAGTGTGCTTAGAAAGGGAAATATTTAGAATCGGGCTGAATGTCATATTTCAATCGTACAGAAATTTGAAAAATTCAGTCACCGTTTTTTTTTCAGTCGCTTTTGTATGGGATTCAGTTTCAGTTTCGGTTTCGGTTCCTAGCGACACACGGCTTAAAGCCAAAAATCCAACATTGCGAGAGCCCGATGCGAGAGTGCGCGACGTATTTCAATCTCCAATGCATGATACAAGAAAACAAGATAGCGCCACTTGAGAGAGAAAACGTCACAAACTCAAAATCGCGATTCGTTGTTGTTGTTTCCCATGTTAAACCGGCTTTTTACTTTTTTGAATAGCATGGGAAACAACAACAATTTCTCGCTCAGTGACGTCACAAACTCAATTTTCGGCTCTCAAAGAGAGCCTCAAAATAGCGGTACTGAAGTGGCGCTATCTTGTTTTCTTGTATCATGCTCCAATGAGAGTTTTGCGTCACGCAGATGAAAGTATATTTTCACTTCTAGTTATGCAATATTTGAACGAAGTATGAATCTAACAAGTACCTAGTAGTCATAAAAATTATACGTTATCACTTAAGTTTAAATTTTAATTCAAAATTTTCAAAAATTTTCAAAAAATTCTCGCAATGAACCAAAGCTCGCGAAATATTTGATAAGCCCTTTTTCACGGAACAGTGAAATATTTTTGATTTATTAGTTTAAACGAGTACCCAATAGCGAGTACTCAAAAAATAGCTACATCATTAACTTGTCAAATTGCCTCGCAACAAGAATTATTCAATTTTCAAATTTTTTTGGTTACGAGGTCTCGCAGTGCGATACATTGGAGCTTGAACCATATGATTGAATGTATTGAACTTTTTGTGCGTCTCGCGCTCTCGCATCGGGCTCTCGCAATGTTGGATTTTGGGCTTAAAAGTCAAACAATTTGTATTGATTTATCAATATTTTTTTATTTTGGAAACAATCGATTGTAAACAGGGACCGTAACGGTTATAACTTTTATCCATAAACGTCTCTAAATAACGGGTTTTTAGGGCCGTCTCATAGGATATTTTATCAATACAGAACGAAAAAACTTACGAAGAACGAAATGCAGAGCTGATGAGGTTTTGTCTTTTTCGACGTAAGAATTAACCGTCCCAGAATAACGGCTATTTTCGATGTAAAAAATAAACAGCCGAGAATAACGGTTATTGGGAGCGGACAAAATAAACGGCCGAGAGTAACGGTTATTTCTGGCTGGATTAAAAAAAAAAAAACGAAAAATTATAAAGCAGGCTGTTATCAAACGGCAAGACAAGAATACTGTATGTAAAATATTTCTACGACTTTTCCTTCATAAGCCTTTTTTGGGTAAGAAATTTCAAAATAACCGTTATTTACGGTCACTGATTGTAAATATATCTCGGAAGACTCGAAAATGATCACAAATATGAGTCAAAAAAGACTCGATTATGATGAAAAATATGACTCGAAAACGACTCGCAAATGATATCATATATAATTCCCCAAGAAGAGTCGCGGCTAAGGTACAATTTTCTCCCGACAAAACAGTTATATTCGATCAGAAAACGAGCGTATATTTGATTATTTAATTCAGCCACGCGACTCGAATTCGAGTCGCTTTTGATCAGAATTTTAATAAAACGTTGGGTGGTTACATGTTAGAGGCAGTTTCCACTGCAGCCACATTTGCATTTTGACAAAATGCTTTAAAATGCGACTTTGAATTTAATGTAAGTGTTGTTGGTTTTTGAACAGCATTTTTCAGCATTTTGAGAAAATGCGATAAAAATGCTAAAAGCTGTCTAGTTTTCATTGTTATTGCCTTCCAAATTCTTAAAATTTCAAAGCCTGCTTCATAGAATTTAAATAATTTTCCGAACAAAAATTTAAATTTTTAGAAAATGTCAATAGTAGGGGAGCCCGAGATGCTAAATTTGCACTTAATAAAGCGTCATGGAAACTTATTGGATTGTGAAATTTACGTTCTTAAGGGCTCAACGCTGTTAAAGTAAATTGAAAGGAAGTAACGAGCTCATTCTTTTGAAGAAAGGAAATCAGAGTTGAAATTTCAATGACAGGTCGACAGAAAAATTGAAAATGTATGACTTAAATGCAACCCTGTGAGTCCGATTACTTGTACTTAGCGTATGCGTTCAAGTAGCGAAAGTAAGCCAAAGTACTTCTTTGTTTTTTCTACATGTGTTTGGTATAGGAAATTTACTTGCTGCTTTAGAGCGTAGAGCCCTTTAAACAAAAAAAGTCTATGTAAAGGAGGTGATAGGGGGGGTCCAGACGGACCAAAAATCGTATGGCAGGGGGGGGGATCGCAAATGCATCCCTGAGTAGTTACATGCAAAAAACACTATTTTGGTTTTTTCATTGGTGCTCCTCACTTACAGGCCGTAAATTCAAAATCACATATGATTTGAAAAGCTTGGCGGTTTTCCGTTAACACTGCATACTACGATTTTAAATAATTCAACTCCGTTTTCTCTGGTACTACCATCTAAGCCTAAAATAGTGTAATTTTGGCTTTTAAAGTGATTTAATTCAAAAGAAATACGATCGAGCCTCTTTTTTTACTCTTTTCGAAAACTTTGAGTTTTTCTCTTTAATTTAATACCATGGTTGCTAAAAAAAAAATGCACAATCAATGCAAAGCTAAGGTTTGAAAATAATTATTTTGTATTTTTGACTCCCAGAAAAGTTATTTTAATCAAATTTATTGAGCACACTTTTAGGCAGCATGAGAAAAAGAAAAATCTAAGAAATTTAAAATTTTCTGAATAGTGTTTTAGGTTTACATATCCGCCTAAAAGTATGCTCACCAATTTAGTCGAATTCCTTCCGCGCCTCTAGCTCCTTACGAGTGCAATATGAACCCCCCTTTCCATACAATTTTTTGCTTGTATGGGTTCCCCCTATCACCTCCTGTTTTTTGATCCATTGAGTATGGAATACCCTATATATATATATATATTAGTGTCCGACCGAAGGTGGATTTTTAGCCGAAGCCGAACAATCGGCAGAGTTGAAGACTTCAGCCGAAGACCGAAGTCCGAAGCCGATGCAAAACTTTTTACAGTAAGGAAACAAAATTAGTCTTTATTCATTTGACAAGCACAAAAAAAAAACCGCTCAAATTTTCTCTAAATCCTTTCGCTTTAGTCGCCCACAAAGTGAGAATTTACGGCAATAATTCACTAATGTAAAAGGTCTCAATGAAGCAATTGAAAATCTATCGTGACTTTTTTGCTTCCATTAAAATGCAAAAATATTCTGCTAAAATATTCGGCTTTTTCCAGCCGAAGCCGAAGATTAAGAATTGGACGATTATGCCGATTACCGAAGCCGAACCTTCGGTCGGACACTAATATATATATATATATTTATATGGAGAGAGAGAAAGAGAGAGAGAATATCTTGAATATTAAATTATATTAGGGTAAACAAAACAATATATTAGAAGAAAACCAGTTAAAATTCCTCCCCACTGGATTTCTCTTCCGAACTGGTTTCTTCTTCATCGACTCTCTGAACTTCCTGATCGGAACTCTATTGACACGGAATGCTTATTTTTACCAGTGATGCCATTTTAGCGCATTTTCCGCTAGATTTAGCGTAATTTTCAACATTGTAGCGCTCGAAAGTTATTTTTGGGCGCTAAAACTTATTTAGCGCATTTTTAGCGCGTTTTCACTATTTACTTTATAAGAATATTTAAAACGTGGATTTTTTTTGGAATTAATTTGCCAAAAAAATTTATGCGACCTCAACTCCTTCAGATAATTTCTTCGGTTTGTGTAGACGTGCTTTAAGAGTGGTACTCACCCAAGGTATTTAAATGAAAAGTACCCAGTAGATCATCTAAGTACCGGGTTAGGTGTGAATAACACTACCCAATTCATGGAAGGTAAAAGTCGCTTCGACCTCACTTGTTGATATTTCACAATGGAGTTGCCTTTATTGAAAAATACATATCTACAAAAATATAGAGTGAAGTGGGAGAGAGATGACAAATTCAAGAATTGGATCAAAGGAGTTGCCGATGATACCTCAAAGGCATTTTGTACTTTTTGCACTGTTTGAATAAGCGCGAAATTAAGCGACATAAAAAGACACAGCGAATCCAAAAAGCATCAACAACAGTCTAAACTCATTTCATCAAATAAAAAAATTACATTTTTATCTCCAGACTCTGAAGAATTCACAGTTGCTGAAGCTGAAGGTAACATAGCATCTCCATTAGACATCGTTCACGTCTTGCCATCTGTCAATTTTGATGCCCTGGCATGAAAACAGATAGACACATTTTTGTGTGTGGGCATTTGATGTTATGCCATATGCATTTGTGAAATGGCGATTAACAAGAAGGTTCGCTGTATTAAAGCGCTTGAACAATTGCAAAAATTAAAATTGTTATCGGAAGAAGAGCAAAAAAGAAAAAAACCGAAATTTTGGGTAAATCCGTTTTTACAAAAAAGAGAACAGCACAGCTTAGAAGCCCATTTATTGACGGACATTTTATGGGAAGATGATGAATATAAAAGTTTTTGCAGGATGAGCATTAAAAAATTTTAGGAGATTCTTTCATTGGTAAATATTTATGCATAATTATTTAAAAAAGGAGTTGTAATAATTTGCTACTATTACCTAGGTGGACCCAATAATTAAAAAGAAGGACACACCAATGAGATTTGCCATATCTTCAAGAATTCGACTGGCCATTACGTTGCGATACATAGCAACTGGTGATTCATTGCGATCTCTTGAATTCCTAGCGCGTGTATCTAGGAAAACAATCAGCAAATTTCTCCCAGAAGTTTTTCAAGCAATTATTTCATGTTTGCAAAATAAATATATGAGGGTACGTTCAGGTTAACTTAGTTTGAGACATTTAGTAAAGATTTGTTTTTGTAGACACCTGAAACAGAAAATTATGTTTTTCCTTATTTTTTTTCACTTTTTTGTCTTATTTTTTCTCATAAAAACTCTCATTTTCGAGGCTCTCAATAAAACAATTACTGAATTTACTACATGAATAAAGTTTTTGTTATTTCGAAAAGAAGTAAAAGTTTAATTTATATATGTAGGTAACTAAGGCACTTAAAAAAATAATTTGTACTTCCACTTTAAAAACAAAATAAGAACAAAAAGCAATAAAAACCTATACGTTCTTAATCATATATGCAATTCACAGTTCATATAAAAACAAAGAAATTGGCACATTCAACCATAAATTAACATGAACTGTGAATTTGCCTACACTTTGATGAAAAAAAAAGTTAAAAAAGTCATTCTGCCGGGAACATGGTGGGTGTTAATATAAAAAGAGGAATATTTACGTGGGGTGGCATGTAGTTTGTTGCGAATCAACTACATTTACAAAATGTTGGAAAGACGCAATCTATGCTTGTCACTGGAATGAATCATAGGTAAGTATTGGGTGAGTATTTGCCGGACTTGAAAATTTTGTAGTTTACATGGAAAATTGTATGTAATTTATACTGAATAAGCTACGTTTTTTAAATTTAGTTGATTCACAATATACTACATGGCAGCCCAGATATTTAAATAAAACTTTATTTAAAAGAACGTTATGTCTGCTTCGTTTAGTGCTTTTTGCAGAGGGTCGCGTTCGCTACTCGAAGTTGAGCGTGAAACTTCATTGGCTGACGTGGATTTTATCACTTTTTGTGTCACGAGTTGGTAGATTTCCGACATAGTTACGGTGGCCTCAATTGGGGACAGCTGTTTCAGCTGCAGAGCTATTGTCCTTGAAAAAGACGCAAAGACGTCGTTTTCTCCAGTCGCAGTCGCAGTTGCTACTATAGCATCGATTGCGCGATCAAATTTGGAGTCGTTATGCATCTTCGTTTGCATCGTCGCGAACTTGATGTCGTTGATTCTGTCGGAGATGGAGATGGCATTGGGGGTGATATCGAAGGTACCGGCGTTATAAAAGTTGATGTCAACCCAATATCAGATGTTGGTGGTGATAATACTTCCTCCGATAGAAAATCATCAAGCGTTTCTTCATCTTCAAAAACATTCTCCACGCTTTTCTGTCAAAAAAATATAAAATATCAATTAAGAATACAATAGAAAAGTAATTTTTCGTTGCCAACTTACCGTTTCCAAAGATGAAAGTGTCTTCCGCAAAACGACAACGGAATCAAGGAATTGCATATCCGAAAAGTAGAAGAGTTGCGTATCATAGAGGGATTCCGTTGAAGAGCCTGATTTCTTGCTTTTTTCTATTTTCTTTTTCTCTGAGATATACGCAGATCGCAAGTATTTAATTTTCTTTTTTACTTCTTCCACTTCTTTGCCAAACTGCTTAGAGATTTCCAACCAAGCATTTCTTTTTAAATCTACTCGTTTGTACGATGCACTCCTGTAGTTCCACAGGCACTCAAACTGTTTATATATGTTATTAATTTAAGAATCTCATATTTATTCCAGTCCATTTTTTTTTCTTGTTTTATTCTTTTTAATGTTGCCTGACGAGTGCTGCCGTAAAATGAAAATACAGCTGTCAAATAATCGAAATGACGTTTCATGTCCGGACATAGATGGCATGCGATTGGCAAGACATAAATACTATGTCATGTTACATGAGTGGTCTCCACTAGTGATTTATGTTGTAACATAAATGCCAAGACATGAACGATGTCTAATGGAGATGCTATGTAATATTTGTATTTTTGTGGTCGAACACACGTCAATAGCAACAGTTGATCACCTGACGGAACTTTGCAAAAATTTATTTGGCGACTCTAAAGCAACGGAAAAATCAAACTCCGAAGAAGTAAATGTGCACTCATTATTAGGAATGTACTTTATCCTCATTTTCAACCTATGCTATTAAAAGATCTTGGTGAGCAAAAATACAGCCTAATACTTGACGAATCAACAGACGTCAGCACCACCAAGCTCTTAGGTGTCGTCATAAGATACTTCAGTCAACGTCAATCGAAAATTGTATCGACTTTTTTGAAGCTTCAACAACTAACAAGCTGCGATGCTAATAGTATTGTGGACGCAATTGTGAGTTGCTTGGAGGAACATAAATTCTTCCAAAAAATATGGTTGGCATTGGCACAGACAATGCGAGTGTAATGGTTGGTGAAAAAAACGGCGTCTACGAGATTTTGCGAAAAAAGTTCAATCTGCCTAAATTGGTGCTTATAAAGTGTGCTTGTCATTCCATTCAGTTGGCGGTCAGTACAGCTTCAAAAAATACGATTCCATCGAATATTGAGTTTCTAATCAAAAAACCTACAATTGGTTTTCCCATTCATCGAAACGACAGTTAGAGTACCATGAAATTTATAAACTTATAAATTGTGATGAGATTCCATAAAAAATTCTAAAATTGGCTAACACCCCCGATGGCTGTCTATTGAGCCTGCAATCGC
>JAIPUU010000501.1:0-80572 GCA_020466095.1 Chlorops oryzae
AAAAAGTCCTCAGCAAAGGACAAGTGTTTTTCATCTAAAAATTTTAAAAGTCCTCAGCTAAGGACTAGTGCTTGTTTTTTTCATCTAAAAATTTTAAAAGTCCTCAGCTAAGGACTAGTGCTTGTTTTTTTCATCTAAACCTTTTAAAAGTCCTCAGCTAAGGACTAGTGCTTGTTTTTTCATCTAAAAATTTTAAAAGTCCTCAGCAAAGGACAAGTGCTTTTGTCATCTTAAAGTTTTAGAAGTCCTCAGCAAAGGACTAGTGCTTTTGTCATCTAAACTTTTTAAAAGTCCTCAGCAAAGGACAAGTGCTTTTGTCATCTTAAAGTTTTAGAAGTCTTTAGCAAAGGACTAGTGCTTTTGTTATTTAAAAATTTTAAAAGTCCTCAGCGAGTACTAGTGCTTTTGTTATTTAAAAAATTTTACACAATGCGAGCATCCTTTTGAGGTCTGAGAACAAGAAAAAGTCGCTGGGGGTCAGATCTGGAGAATACGGTGGGTGGGGAAGCAATTCGAAGCCTAATTCATGAGTTTTTGCCATCGCTCTCAATGACTTGTGGCACGGTGCGTTGTCTTGGTGGAACAACACTTTTTCATCTTCATATGGGGCCGTTTTGCCGCGATTTCGACCTTCAAACGCTCCAATAACGACATATAATAGTCACTGTTGATTGTTTTTCCCTTCTCAAGATAATCGATAAAAATTATTCCATGCCCATCCCAAAAAACAGAGGCCATTACTTTGTCAGCGGACTTTTAAGTCTTTCCACGCTTCGGAGACGGTTCATCGATCGCTGTCCACTCAGCCGACTGTCGATTGGACTCAGGAGTGTAGTGATAGAGCCATGTTTCATCCATTGTCACATATCGACGCAAAAACTCGGGTGTATTGCGAGTTAACAGCTGCAAACACCGCTCAGAATCATCAACATGTTGTTGTTTTTGGTCAAATGTGAGCTCGCGCGGCACCCATTCTGCACAGAGCTTTTTCATATCCAAATATTGATGAATGATATGACCAACACGTTCCTTTGATATCTTTAAGGTCTCTGCTATCTCGATCAACTTCATTTTACGGTCATTCAAAATCATTTTGTGAATTTTTTTGATGTTTTCGTCGGTAACCACCTCTTTCGGGCGTCCACTGCGTTCACCGTCCTCCGTGCTCATTTCACCACGCTTGAATTCAATTATTAATGATTTTCATGGGGCAGAGTCCGGAAACTCATTATCAAGACAAGTTTTTGCTTCCACTGTATTTTTTCCCTTCAGAAAACAATATTTTATCAAAACACGAAATTCCTTTTTTTCCATTTTTTTCACAATAACAAAAGTTGCTTCACAAAAGACGCTCTATCTCACAAACTAATTGACTTACAGACGTCAAATTTTGACACGAATCATTTGAAGGTTGCCACTATATAAAAATAATATGCATTTAATACTAGCGACGCCATCTATGTGTCAGACCGGGGACTTATCAGCCAACCTGTTATATGTTAAAAAATTTATTGTATTCCTCAACTGTGGGTTTTGGGTCCTCTAAGTATTTTCACAGAAGCTAATAATTCAGTGATTGTCTTCCTTTGTTGGTTGTTCTTCATTCATCTATGGCACAGAGCAATGAAAATATATTGGGAAACATTTTTTTTTTTTATTTAAATAAATTTTCAATAATATTTTTTTTGAAAATTGAATGAAAATTTATGTAAATGATTCTCATCTCAATTTGTCTGCATTAAACAAAATTTTTTTTGTGTATTTGTTTAAAGCTTTAAAAATTTAGTGGATTTGAAAATTTTTCATATATGGCAAAGCTACTGGAGCTTTTTTTGCGAAAATTTCTGCTTAGGCAAAAGAATAAAAAAAAAAAATGTTGTTTGTTTTGGTAAAAATAAAAGATCAGAAGGATCCAAATTTGATTGCAAGGATTGCCATGTGGTATATCTTTCGTATAGAAGGACTTATATCTAGAGGTTTTATTTTGTTATGCCCCGCTACTGCTGAGCGGCACGACTCGCTTATCTATTTGGCGCCTAGCTCTTAATAGCTCTATGTTTATACGGTGGAGATACGTCAATTATTGAGAATGGAAAAGCAAAAGGTTTCGCATGTAAATCCAATCTTAAGTTCCAACTGAACTTGAAGCTTTATTTATATCAAAAATATATTAAGTAAGCATAAATTAATTCCAATGGAAAAATATACAATCTTACGCACTAGTTTGTGAGGTGTGCTGACAAAGCACTTTTCCACGATTCGACGACGCTGCCTGCAAAATATGTTGCTCGTGAAATTAGGTCATATGAAAAATTTTATGTCGTGACAGAAGTCGAAAAATTAATTTGTGCGTTCGTGTGTATACATACTACATCCGAAATTCTCATCTTAAATGCACATGTTCATGAGCCTTGGCATTGCAGAGTGGACTTCAGTGAAGCTAGCCGTTTAAATCACTTGAAAGCCATGAAGAGAAAAAAAAATAACACAAAACATAAAGATGAAATTTTGGCCACACGCTCATCGATTGTGCAATATCAATAAATCGAAGTAAGCAAAACAGAGCTTTAGAAATCGAAAACGCAAGCTGGCGTTTTAGGATTTATTGCATTGCCACGCTAGGTTTGGGGCCAAATCGCAGCACAAGTGACCCAATAAATATCAAAATATGCTGAATAGGGTATATGTTTCACCAGAAACACAACGAAGAAATATCGACTTACTAAACCCTTATGGCGGTTACACCAGCAGATGCAGCGTTTACACTATAAAAGATGTTGATCTACCAACGACCTGGGTAGCCGACAGTCTGGAATCGTCGTCTCAGTTTTCAGTCAATCATCGTTTAAGTAAATTAACTAAAACTATTGTATCATATATGTGGTCTCAATAAAGGCTTTGCAAACCGAATTCAACGCATTTCTCTTAGAAAAGCACCAGGATCGGAGAGAAAAGTCTTACCTACGGCGCAACCGAGCACCCGAAATACGTTTATATAAAGAAATCTGAACACAAGAGATAAGGGCAGTAAGCTGTTAAATGATTTCAAAACAATAAATATATAAAACGAATCTGAGGACTTTTTATTGCTAACAGATAAAGTGCTCGCTGCTGTCCTGAGGGTGCAAAACAGTCCTTCGTCTGATGGATGGACATGAAAAACTTGAGGTTATAGGCAGATAGCAAATACTTGTAGTATGTAGACGGGTTCATCATATATAAATATTTAAAACAATAGCGCTCCCAGATGGCTACCTTGGGATACACCCGATCTTACAAGAAACATTTTCGACATTTGGCTATCTAATATAACTATGAATTTTCTGTTAAAAATTTATGATTCAATCCAATCCAGCATTTAGGAGTGTACGCCCAAGCGCTTCAGTTTTGGGCTTCGGACTAGCAAATGCCTTAAAAAAGTCCGTGTACAAAACGTCTACTTGCATACTGTCTTCTTAGAAGTTCAAAAGAAAATTTGAAAATAATGTTAGATTGGTCGCTGTCGATCTACCAGTAAAAAATCCTTCTTTTTCTTTCATAATATAATTTTTCAGTTCCATGAAATAGATTTTTTTTTACTATTTTAACTGAGACTTTAGGAACAGCTGAGAGCTTCATGATGTGAGGATAGTAAATAATTTGAGTTTTACTAGCAGGAAACGAATGAGATTTTTTATTCATCCAACACAACGCCGGAACAAAAAGATTGCTTTAAAATAATACGTAAGGCAAAAGTCAGAAGAAAGGCACAGTTAGGAGATAAGAGAGCAAAACCCGCACCTTTGTTGCTATCCAAAGTGCTGAGTGCTTCCTTAACTTCTTCTTCAGTTAGTAGCAGATTTATGGTACAGACAGCTTGAGGTAAATAAATATATTCATACTCCGCAACATAGAAATACTCCGCAAAAAGTGCGTAAATATCTCGTTATTATCTGCTGATTTTGTGTACTAGTCGATAACTTTGAGAAGTCCCATGTTTTTCCTTTTGGAATTATATATAAAAACCCAAAAAAGCTTTTGGGTTGGATATGATCTTGGATTCCGTAAGGAAAATATCATTTTTATAAGGAAAGTTTGACAGAAAATTAAACTCCATTCTTCGCCTTATCGTAAAATTTTTGCGAAAGCAGCCGATTTCAACGTTTACTTTAGTGAAAGAAGAAGAAGCGAATATCGCGCACATTTCGCGTATTAGAGGCGAAGTGCAAAACTTCAAAGCTGCGGAAACTTTTTTTCATACAAAATAGTTTCTGAGTTAGGGAAATTTCCGAAGGCGAAATTTTTGACATACTTGCTTAAAAACCACTATTATCTCGTTCACAGTTATTTAAATCTAGTGCCACGCAAAGTTGTTCAACGTGATCTGCACTGCACGGCAGGGTACAACATCTACTTTTTAGTCAAGTCAAAATAGCCAGAAGCACGCACCTACCTCTGGCCACGGCAGCTACAGGTAAGTGATCTTTTCTATTTACTTCATACACAGTGGGAAATTGTGTAAGGCTAAGGCCTGCATGATTTGACGTGCATGATTTAATAATAATTGTAGCCTTACTATGCCTATCGTTTCCCCTCTGGGTAGTTGCAAAGATCTCAGAAGAGATAACATTTAAAGGGATTCACGTCTCTAGAAGAGAAATTATATCAAAATCATGCGAAGATGCTACTTTATAAAATTAATTTTTTTTTGTATGAAGACCGACAGCATTATGATAGGGCAGCGAAAGCACACGTTGATTTGAAGAGCTCGGCTCAGCATCGAAAACATCATGAACAACTGTAATTGAATCGCGAGAGCAATTTAAAATATTTTCGAAAAAGGAATCCGCAACGAAAATACGACGGAAGTTACGACGTCCGACAAAAAATAACATTTTTATATGAGGAAAACTTTTTGGGGTGTATGGGAGGTGGGTGGCTGATTTTGATGAAATTCTCAGCCTGGGTTTATAGGGATATTTTTTAGGTTTGGCCAAAATTGTAAGTAGTTCCGGCAAAAAATTAAATGTTTATATAAAATAAGCTTTTTGAAGTTTATGGGGGGTGGGGGTAGGCGTAGCCGATTGCGATGAAACTTTCATATTTTATTAATATTAGCAAAAGATAAACATGTGCGAAATTTTATTGCTCTACAACAATTCCTATTTAATTCCTCAAAATCTGGGCATTGAATGTAAGCAAGCTCAGTCACTCCTGTTTTGATACCTATAGGTATACATACAAGCATTCTTATTCTAATCCATACAGAATTTCTTTCCCTTCCAGGAACAAATTTTGTTAATTTCAATCAATCCTACTAAAAACAATTTCATGATTATGACACAGTAATCAATAATGAGTTTCCTTCCTTCTATTTTACGAATTTATTTTTCATGACACATAAATTTTTTTTTAAAATTAAATGCAATACAGCATAACTGGTTTCCTAATCTCTTTTGAAGAATTTATAACATTTTAGTTTTATTTATACATAAATTTTTATGAAAATAAGAAGTAAAATAAAATTTTTCTGAAAAAGCTTGATATAATCATAAATATTGCACATACTTATATATTGTATTCTGCTTTCAGTCTTTTTTCTATCGTAATATAGCCTTTGCAAACTCATTTGCATAAGAAAATTTTCTATCCCTTTTTCTCTGCGACCACACAATTCATTCATTAAAGAAGTTAACACTCAAACTTGTATGCTAAATCTAAGGTAAATAAAATAAAAAATCACTGTTGTAAACATCTGGTGCTGAGGTCAAATTCAATTTAATTTAATAAGGGTCGGGATTAATCTCATTACTACTCTACCAATACACCTGTTACACGTTCTCTCTTTCTTAAAAAAATTTTCCTAATTTAGGTTAATCGCCCTTTCTACAAAATACGTCTTTGCTCCTGAATGAACCACTGAAGTCGTGCAGCAATCACTATTTTTGCTGGGAAACACGATTACTGCATTCTTTTGTTCTTTGTATTTCTCTATGACATTAACGATTACTTCCCTTTTATTGGTTTTTTTCTCATTAGATTTTTTGAACGCTTCAGTTTCAACTGAATTTGGTTCTTTGCTACATCCCTTTCAGACAGTGACGCATCGATTGTGCGGGTAGTTTTCTGTGCTCATATTTTCAATCCGATTTAACCTTCAAAAATTTAGTGCACGGGAATCGATTGTGGTAATTGTTGTTTTTATTCGTTTCCCATATGTTAAAAATATTAGTTTAAGTGTAAGTGACAACTTTCCGAACTTTTCTAGTCAAAGTTGTCAAGGTTTCAAATTGAGCTGGAGCGGTATATTATTTTTTCAATTACAAAAATTGGTGAAAATCTAGTGGAATTGATACAATATTGAATATCGAGAGATTTGAAGTTATTTAACGCAAAAAAAAAAAAAAATTTGCGCCAATTACATTCAGTTTGCGAAGCTACAAATCTTTGAAGTATATTCAAAGTGTAAAACTTGAACAAAGGGAATATTTTCTTATGTATCATGTGTACACTGGAAAAACGCCAGAAATCCATCATGTCTTATACTTACTCTACTTTCTTATTTTTTCAATCCCCAATCTCCTATTTCTGAAATCAATATCTTTATCATCACTATTCAACGCCTTCTCCCATATCCTTATGTGCCCAGGTTTTCCAAATGCACCATTTTTTTTTTTTTTTTTTAACATTATATATTATTTATTGGATCACTCCTTTAGGATAGGAGTCTATCAATAATTTTTAAAATCTTACACCTAATTTAACATGTGTGTGTTTATGATGTGTGTGTAGGATCACATGTAATTGAGTCGGTATTGGAGAGCATAAGAAGCTCGATGAAACGGTAAAGCAGAGGATTGCAAACAGGAATTGCTGATGTGTGAAGAAACACATGTAGTATTGACGGTGTTGTTTGCGGAAACGACGATTTTAAGAAGCTAGGGTGTGCGTGGATTGCAAGGGTGCATGGAGTGCACCCACCGAGATGACGATCAGCTAGGAAAGCTGTGTTGATGAATGCGCATGGATTTCACCTGTTGTAGAGTATGACTTGGGGCCGCTGGCCGATCATTTCTTTTGAGCTTCGAATGGTGAGTTGGATTTGATAGTCTACGCGCGAGTGGGTTCACGTGTGCTTGCAGTTTACAAAAATACTTTTCTTTGACTTTGGCGAACTCCATTTTAACCAGTTCTACCTTGAGCTTTCTATAGATGCGTTCATTTGTAATAAACCAAGGAGCTCCTGTAATAGTTCTTAGGATTTTGGATTGTGCTCTCTGCAGACTGTCAATATTTGAAGGGCTTGCATATCCATACAATTGCAGACCATACGTCCATATTGGCTTTATGACTTGCTTGTACAGAAGGACTTTAAAGTCCAATTTTAGGTGAGAGCGGTTATTTATTAGCCAGTGCAAGCTTTTGGCTTTTAGTTTAATTTGCGTTCTCTTGGCCTCGATATGCTTGCGCCATGTAAATCTTTTGTCTAAGTAAATTCCGAGGTAGGTAACTTCTTCACATTGAGGGATGCGTATGTTGTTCGCGTTTGTTGTAAACGGATTATGTTTTACTTGGAACGTTCTATGTTCTAGGTATGACTCAAATATCGCATGGACATTTACAGGAAGTAAGCTTCTGATTTTATATAACAATCCTTGATGCCAAACTTTATCGAAAGCTTGCTGGATGTCTAGGAATACTGCTGAGCAGTATTCGCGATGTTCATATGCAAGTCGAATTTCATTCGTAATACGATTAACTGGCTCAATAGTGCCGTGATGTTTTCTGAATCTAAATTGGTGGGAGGGAACAATATGCTGTTCTTGAAGAAATGGTGTTAATTTGGATAGCAATATTTTTTCGAATAACTTTGAGAGGCAAGGGAGGAGGCTAATTGGTCTATAAGAGGAAGCTTGGACCATGCACCAAATGCACCATGTACTCCAAAAATTGTTTGAAAACTCAGTTGTTCCACGTCATGTCTGCAAGTGATATAAACTTTCAAGGATTCTCTGCAAACTAAAATTTTGAACAGAATCCCGTGTACAAGGGAAGCCCAGAATTTAACATGCGCCCAAATTGTGCCAAAATGAAGCCAAAAATTCAATACGCGCCCAAAGCACGCCCAAATCAGGCCCAAATCCAACTTAAACACGCCTCTTTGAGCCAAATGCGCTACCACATCCAACAAAAACGCACGCAACTACAGCCAAATGGAATTATCTTACATTTCAGATGGTCTATCAAATCAAACTGCCAAAAAGTATGCAGCTCAAACTGCTATATCTGCCATAACAAAGAATGCAAAATCAGAAAAAGCTAAACTTCTTTTGCAAGCAGGCACATTTTCCAACCTCGATGAAGCAACAACAAAATTCATTGAGTTAGGTACCGATTCATCTGAACCAGATTTGGTTAGAATCAGTGTTGGAAGAAAAACAATAATAATCACCATTCAAATAGAGCTAGAGGTAATAGAAATTACGCAAATCATGTAAATCGCTTCAGGAATTATCAACAAAACCAAAGTATGACCAAAATCAACAAAGATATAGATAAAATTTTTGAAATCAAAATTATAGAGGGCAATATAGAACGAAATTTTTAGAAAGAGGTAGGCCCAACACTACGAATATACCAGCAATCGAAGCCTCGCCGGAAAACTTCCAAGCTCCTCAGGATGCCCAACTGAGGATGCTGAACGCAAATCAAGCTTAAAATTTACATCCATCTTCAATATAAATTTAAACCTTGGAAATTATATTCTGATCAATTCTTCTCTAAAACACACCACAATAACTTTTTTAGTAGACACAGGTTCAGATATTACAGTTTTCAAACATCATAATAGCATTGAAAATTAATCTCAAAATACAAATTTAATTTAACAGGTATAGGAAATGGAAGTGTTTCAACATTAGGTGCAATAGAAGCCACATTTTTTTTCAAAACTCATGAAATTCAACACAGAGTTCACATAGTCGATGAATCATTTCCAATACCATGCGACGGAGTTATTGGTTTGGATTTCATCCAAAAATTAAATTGCATTTTAGAATATGATAATAATGGTGAAAATTATTTTATAATTAGACATCAACCAAATTTCGTAATTACCATTAAACTCTTCAACTCACTAGAACGTAATACCCTCACACTACCAGCAAGATCTGAAGTCATTAGTCAATACAATAGTCGACACAAAAAACCCTTACGTTAAAATACTTAACACTACAAACGAAAATTTATTTGTTTTTAATTTTAAAATACATCATGAAACTCTTAAAAGTTATTACCAAGTAACTTTTAAAGCAGTTGATCACAACACCGAAAGAGATAATTTAATTTTAAACAAGCTTTTGAATAATTGCGCTGAACATGTAAAATCAAGTTTTCTTCATATGTGCAAGGAATACTCAGATATATTCGCGTTGGAAACAGACACCATAACATATAATAATTTTTACAAACAAAAGCTTAAAATCAAAGATGAAAACACCGTCTATATAAAAAACTATAGACTACCACACTGTCAAAAAGCCGAAATAAATAAACAAATAGATAAAATGATAAAAGATGACATAATTGAACCATCAGCCGCAGACTATAACAGTCTTATTCTGTTGGTCCCAAAAAAAAGTCTCCCAGGCAACGAAAATAAAAGATGGAGCTTAGTTATCAATTAAAGACAAGTAAATAAAAAATTAATTTCCGACAAATTCCCTCTTCCACGTAAAGACGATATTTTGGATCAATTAGGAAGAGCTAAATATTTTTGTAATTTAGATTTGATATCAGGATTCCATCAAATACAACTGGATGAAGATTCCAGGGATATTACATCCTTCTCCTCTGATCAAGGATTCTTCAGATTTAAAAGATTACCCTTTGGACTAAAAATCTCTCCTAACTCCTTCCAGAGAATGATGAACTGAGCATTCTCAGGTCTTACTCCGAATAAAGCTTTTGTCTACATGGATGATTTAATTATCATCGGATGTTCTGAAAAACATATGCTTTCAAATTTGAAAGAAGTGTTAGGTGTCGACTTTGGCTAAGTAGCGTTAGGAAGTCGAAGAGGAAAATAAAATTCCTAATGCAAAAAGTCGATTTTGGACTCTTAAAGCAGTAAGGTCGGGTCGTGGTTCCGGGTTTTCCTTCATACAAAAGAAATTTTAAAAAGTCCTCAGCAAAGGACAAGTGTTTTTCATCTAAAAATTTTAAAAGTCCTCAGCTAAGGACTAGTGCTTGTTTTTTTCATCTAAAAATTTTAAAAGTCCTCAGCTAAGGACTAGTGCTTGTTTTTTTCATCTAAACCTTTTAAAAGTCCTCAGCTAAGGACTAGTGCTTGTTTTTTCATCTAAAAATTTTTAAAAGTCCTCAGCAAAGGACAAGTGCTTTTGTCATCTTAAAGTTTTAGAAGTCCTCAGCAAAGGACTAGTGCTTTTGTCATCTAAACTTTTTAAAAGTCCTCAGCAAAGGACAAGTGCTTTTGTCATCTTAAAGTTTTAGAAGTCTTTAGCAAAGGACTAGTGCTTTTGTTATTTAAAAATTTTAAAAGTCCTCAGCGAGTACTAGTGCTTTTGTTATTTAAAAAATTTTACACAATTCCTCAGTTAAAAGGACTAGTGCCTTTCGGTTCTGTCTAATCAAACAAAATCAAGCAAAAACATATAATACAAATTTAAAAAAATGTGTGCAACATTTGTTCCAGAATTGTAAAATAAAGAGCTAGAAAAATAAGTGAAGAACATTGTGAAGTGAGCAAAGGCAGTCCTCATTATAGGACTGACTTTGAAAAAAAATCTAAAGACAATTAAAGAAGCATAAAACTGTTACGCCTTTTGTGTTTTAATGCCCACAAGCGGAGTCAACCACAGTAATAAGACATCCAAGGAAAAAACGTTACACTACACTCGTTGTAGAGAAAAACGATACACTGGCGCAGCCGCATTTGTCGAACTTCGTTTCCAAGGAAATAAAAATGGTGAGTCAAAGTAATCTCTCCAATTTCATAATTATGTTGATTTTAATTTTGTTTTTTATATATATCGTGAAATCAAAAAATTAAAGACGAGCAATTATTTATCTTTTGGTTTAAATTGGTGTTGTGGAAACGATTTCCTTTTCTGGTTTCAAAATTAAAAAAGAGCAATTAAGAAAAAACAAGAAACTAATTTTTTGTTTAAGTGCATCGGTAAATCTTTTATGTTTAAAAATTGGCAGTTTTCATTCGTATGATCGAACTGTTGAATTTGGTTATGTAGTACCCTCGATCGTTAAATCGTGGCTCTAGGTAAGAATTCAACAAAGAAATCATGTGCGATCTGCTCAAGCAAACATAAATATATTATTTCCCATATTTTTCTGAATTTTGTCTGAACAAAAATGATCTTGTGTGTAAGCTAGCGGCGCAGCGTTCTCTCTCGGCTGCCGCTCACTTTTTAGTTTCCCCTTGCCTGAAAAAGACAAATCAAGCAAACACATAGCAAGGGTTCGTAAAACTACGCTGCGATCGTTTGAGTAAAATAAAGAAAGAAAACGATCGTTGCAGCTCTGCAAATGTTGTTTGTGCTGTCGTGTGTTTTTTTCAGATGCGGTAAAAAATTTATTTCAC
Source organism: Chlorops oryzae (assembly GCA_020466095.1). Classification (NCBI taxonomy): domain Eukaryota; kingdom Metazoa; phylum Arthropoda; class Insecta; order Diptera; family Chloropidae; genus Chlorops; species Chlorops oryzae. The sequence goes on from JAIPUU010000501.1 coordinate 11,597, forward strand.
GTTTTCGGATTTATAACAGGAAAAAATTAATATATATATCTTGAAGTGCTAAGTACAAGAGGAGAGGAGGTGAGAAATTAATATTTCAATGGTTTTTCCAATTTTAATGAAATCACGTACAAAAAAAAAAAGAATGTATAAGTATACATAAATTTCACATCAAGTTTTGAGCAGTTGGACGAAAAATTTTTTTTAGTTTCTCTATTCTTCTTCTCTCTGTGCGAACTATGTGTGATTTGCGATAAAATTGAATCTGTCTTGCTGATACGTAGATTGTCGGGGTATTTTTTGGGAGAAAAATTTTTTTTTTGCAAGCGGGAATAAAACAAAAAAAAAAAAATAATATTATATATATGTATATAATTTGTTGTCAGAAAATATATTTATGGTTCTACTGGCTGTCTATCTACCGTTAGACAGTTCATCGTTCGTTAATATTCGCGGCCGGGGTACAACATTTTAATTTGTTTTTCTTAACGAGTGACCTCAGTTCGGAAAAAAGAAAAAGCATTGGGTGGTGCGATTCAGTAACCGTTTTTTTTTTGAACTCTTTGATACTTCTATTTTGAATTCACCTTTATGAATAAAACACAATCAAATGGATTTTTCTCTTACCGTAAAGTCTGACTAAATGAAAAGGAAGTAGGAGAATTGAAGCAGAATTTAAGGCAATCGGAAGATAGAGCAACAACTATTTTAGCGGAAGTGGGGACCTTACTAAACAAATAAATCCAGTAGAGAGGCAGTTACCTTATTAGAAGACAATTTAGCTGTCAAGCGTTATACCCGTTTGGAAGAAGCTTTATTTCTTTAGAAAACGCCAAACACTGCGTTGGTTCAAATACAGAAAAGAATAAGGAGAAAATTAGTCAGTTGACAGAAACAGTCGCCCTTTTAGAAAAGAATTGCTTAGAATTGAGTAAAAGAATAAAAGCAAGCGCAGCGCTCATTGAGGAGTCTGAAGCAAATAACGAGATTTCAGAGAAGCATTAAGTAGCGCTGTAGGAGGACAAGTAGCTGAGGAATTGGAACGAAGTAAGGCAGCAGCGAGGGAACAGAAGAAGGAAACCGAATACCTCAAGGTAGAAGTTAGAAATTTAAGAGAAAGTTTAAAGAATCTCTGTCGCACTTCGCCCTTCCTTCCCGTACTCCCACCCCAATAACACCTGAGCAACCAGAACAATCCGGTCAGCGTAATAAAGTTAGAGATTGCATTCCACACCAAGGACTTAAGGATATAATTCAAGAAGCGAGTATTCCAACATAACAATTACAATGGCCAACCCTACAAATATTAGTGAAGTAATAAAAAAATATTAACAGATTAGTACCATATTTTGCGGCCACCAATGGCCCGGAACTTAGAGCAGATGTTCATAGATTTATCGCCGGTTGCGAATTAGCGAAATTAAAATTAATGAGCACGACACACAGAATGCAATAAAGTGCATTAAACAAAGATTAGGGGCCATGCTTTCGAGTCATTGTCAAACAAAGTTTTTAGCAATATTGACGAACTGTGGAGTTCGTCAAACAAATTTTTTAAAGAAGAGAACCCTCGAAGATATAAGAGCAGAAATGATATCGAGTAAACAGAAAGCAGGAGAATCTATTTGTCTTTTTGGGGGAGGGTGGAGGCCTTATTGAATGAAGCAAAAGTTTCATTAGCGATAAATGGAGTGAACAGGAATCACTTTCCGCGTTAGACGAATATAAAAATTTAGCAGCTAAACGGTTTATAATGGGTTTAAGAGAGCCCTCAATCAAACATCGTTTCGTAGGATGCCAAAACAAACTCATTCGCGACCTCGTAAAAATAGGTGAGGAAGCCGAGGAGTTGTTTGGCGATACCCCTTGCACATAAATACAGTGGACTCGGCTGGTCAAAATGCCACGAGACCACCGAGTACACCTAAGTGTTCTTTCTGCCAGCGGGAGGGTCACTCGACTGAATCGTGTTTTCGTGCGAGAGGAAACAATCCGAGTAGTCGGAACGGCCAAGAAATGACCCGACGTACGCAAACTAACTGTACTTACTGCTCACGACGCGGTCATGTTTACAACAATTGTTTCGAGCGGCTCGGAAAACTTTTCTGTCAGGTATGTCTAATGAAAGGCCATGAAACTAATCCATTCTGCCAACAATCCGCACTAACGGATGGGCGAAATTTTTCCAGACAAAATCCTTTCCTAAGGCCTACAACACCAAACTCGCAAGCGGTAAACCAACAATCGACTCCAGCAAACTCCTTAACGAACAATCGAAGTAGCACAACTCCACAAACACAAGAACGAAATCCCAACAATCCAGTGCAGTGCTACAGATGTAAAGAATTTGGTCACATTGCCCGGAACTGCACCAAGCAACTACAGGATGAGGGAAACTTATTGCGGCCCAGGCTCGGCCAATAGACTGGAATGCCGAAAATAATTGTAATAAACGGCCGAACCAGTTGTTGGAAGCCCAGCAACCGAAAGTAACGACACCAGACCCATTGAAGAAAAACCCGCAATCGACGAAGTCCCAGCTCCAATTCAAAGACGTTACGCAGTCAAAAGTCAACGGATTGTACTCCTTTAAAGGTCAAAAAACCTGTAAGGAAAGTGACATTCAATGACACAATAACAACATTTGTGTATGCCTTAGAAAAGGACTCTGAGCTGAGGGGCATCAGCGATACAAAAACTAGAAATTTCATCTCAAAAGTAAAAAATTGTTTTTCGATTTTCAACTTTGTATTGTATATATTTCAATTGATTTTAATAAATTCTATGAACTTTGTTGTGTCCAAAATGAATGAGTTAAAACAAAATTTTTGGATTTTCAGGGGTAAGAAAGAAACCTCAATATTCGACTGCAAGTGTACAAAAAACGCACAGTTCAGTTGGGGGAAATTACTTCGAAAATTTACCTTCAAATCAGGACACAATGAGGATATAGCTAACAGTTTAAATTTGAGACACGAGCTTCCGGTAGAAGACTTTTATAGAATACCGTGCCAACAAACGTATAGGAGAAAAGCCACATTATTAATTGACTCTGGTGCGGATACCAGTTTGATTAGAAGAGAATCGTTAGCAGATGATGTAGACATTGATTTTAAAAAGGTGAAGCGTTTAGTAGGAGCTTTCGGAGGAGACTCCAGCACTATAGGTGAAGTGAAAATAGAACACGATCAGATTCCGTCATTGAAGTTTAATATGCAAGTAGTCCCTTATGGTACAAATTTGCCAGCGGATGGTCTCCTTGGACGAGATTCACTCTGGAATAAGACCATAACGGATACGATAAGAAAAAATATCACTTTTGTTGAAAAGGGAGCACAGGTAGCTACCCTACCGTTAATTTTGAAGAATTCTTCTTGTAATGTTCACGTGGCTAGAAAAATCACAATTCAACCGAGATCGATAAGAATAATTGCAGTTAGTACAGGGTTACTAGCGAATGATTTAGTGGTGCACAAAAGAGAAGTGGCACCAAACGTTTATATTGGAGAAAGTATTACAAAACCCCAGAATGGGTTGGGATATGTTCAGTTTTGAATGCCTCAGAGGATCAGGCTAAATTAGATATGAAAAAACCGAACTACAGTATAGTCTTTTAGACGACTATGCGATGTACGCGAGAATTTTTCTAAGTATGGAGCTAAAAATTATAAATCACCCGTTTCTTGTCTGAATATTAATACGTGTGCATCCGACCCGGTGGGGAACGATTTCCGCTTTTAGTCAATACCCTGTCACTGGATGTTAACCAAATGATGAAGAGCGAACTTCGCTATTGAAAATATGTGAAGATTTTCAGGACGTTTCCATCTAAAAGGGGATTATCTAAGTTACACTACTACTTTACGTCATGAAATCCCCACAGAACCTGGCCATCCACCAGTAAACATTAGACAGTATCGCCTGCCCGAAGCCCATAAAGAAGAGATAAATAGGCAAGTCGAGGAAATGCTCGAACAAGAGATTATAACCCCTAGTATTTCGCCATGGAATTCCCCATTATTCTGGTGCCAAAGAAAAGTGGGCCAAATGGAGAAAAGAAGTGGAGGCTAGTGGTGGATTTTCGTAAATTGAATGAGCAAACGGTTAAACAAGTTTTTCCAATTCCTAGGATTGACGAGATACTCGACCAGCTAGGGTGTAGTCGTTATTTTACCACGCTAGATTTAGCTAGCGGATACCATTAAGTATTGGTAGATGAGGACGACCGAAAGAAGACAGCCTTCAGCACAGGTCAGGGACATTATGAATTTTTACGAATGCCGTTTGGCCTAACAGGGGCACCGGCAACATTCCAACGAATAATGAATCATATTCTTACAGGGATTCAAGGAATAGATTGTTTTGTTTACTTAGATGATATTGTAGTCTACGGCAGAAATTTAAAGGAGCACGAAATACGTTTGCGAAAGGTTCTACAGGCGCTAAGAGAAAACAACCTAAAAATACAAACAGAAAAGTGTCAATTTTTAAGAAGAGAGGTGGTTTATTTGGGTCATCGCTGTTCTGAGCAAGGTGTTTTGCCAGATCCAGGCAAGGTAGAGTGTGTGAAGCGTTTCCCAGCACCCAGGAATAAAAAACAACTACAAGGAAATTTATTCCCAATGCAGCCCGAATATTGCTGCCTCTAACAAATTTGCTAAAAAAGGATGTCGAGTACGAGTGGTCTGAGTCTTGTCAAAGCGCAATGGTAGCCTTAAAAACCGCTATTACCAGTCCGCCGATTTTAAGATATGCCGATTTTTCTCAACCCTTCTTGCTGACTACAGATGCCAGCAATGAGGCGTTGGGAGCAATTCTATCACAAGGAGTTCTGGGAGAAGACCTACCGATTTATTTTGCAAGTAGAGCGTTGAGTCAGACGGAGCAAAGATACTCAACAATAGAGAAGGAGTTCTTGGCTAAGTGTGGGCCACAAAAAATTTTAGATCATATTTACTAGGACGTCATTTCACTATTTACACTGACCATAAGCCGTTGAGAGGAATAGCGAATTTAAAAGACCAAACTTCTAGGTTGGCTAGATTCCGACACAAGTTGTCAGAGTTCGACTTTGAAATTTGTTATAAGCCGGGGAAAACAAATTAGAATGCGCACGCTCTAAGTAGATTGCCCTACGAAGATACCAACATAGCCGTAGTGACAAGATCTCAGGCCAGGCAAAAGACAGACCCGTCAGATAGTTCAGGGGTAGTCGAGGAAATTTGTTTAAAAAATAACGAAGAAGGGGATTGTTAGAAAACCCTGTTTGGGAAAGGAAGACTCTGCCGTTTCCTGACAGACCCCAGGGATATAAAAAATGTACTAAAACAATTTCATGATAGTCCGATGGGTGGGCATAAAGGGGCCCTAAAAACATATTTCCGTATTCGCCGCCAATTTAAGTGGAGCGGCATGCAACGCCAAATCAGAGATTATGTCAAGTCATGTACCAACTGTCAGCAGAATAAGGCTAGTAAAGCGACGAAAATGCCCATGGTTATAACCGATACGCTCATAGACCATTCGACAAATTGTTTATGGACATGGTGGGTCCTCTACCTACCACCGCATCAGGCAACAAATATATTCTCACAATAATAGATGATTTCTCTAAATTTTTATTTGTGCGGCCATGCCGGAGCAGAGGCTAGCACAGTAGCGAAAATTTTTTTTAAAGAGGTCATTTCGAAATTTGGTATACCACGACTTCTGGTGACCGATAACGGCACGAACTTTACTTCCAAACTATTTTAGATATTTGCAAGCTACTGGGAGTGAAAAGACTTACAACTAGTCCATATCACCCTCAGTCAAACGGGGCACTGGAAAGATGTCACCGGCCTTTGGCCGAACATCTTCGTATGGTGGTAAATGAAGATGGTACGAACTGGGACGAATGGCTATGCCATTCTATGCACTTTCTAATAATTCGGTCCACACCGCAACCAAACATACGCCCACTAAGGTGCTTTTTGGTTTCGATGTCGACTTGCCAGTAAATTTAAAGAAAAAACCCATACCTCTCTATAACCCAGACGACTACAGCAAAATTCTGAAATACCAAATTCAAAGAACGTATGAATTGGTACGTAAAAAAAGAAAAATCAAAAGAAAATTCGAAGAAATATTATGATACCACAGTAAATTTCCAATCATTTAAAAGCGGGGAAAAGGTTTGGCTAAAAAACCAGAATCGCAAAAACAAATTTTCATCACCCTGGGCGGGCCCTTATACAGTAGTGTCCGCTATTGGTCCGGTGAATACCAAGCTTTTGATAAAGGGAAAAGAAAAAACGTACCACAACAACCTTTTGAAACTATATCACAAGTAATAACGAAAACAATTTTTTTTCGTTTATATTCGTTTTCAAAGAATTTAGTTTAAAAAAAAAAAAAAAAAAAAAAAAATCTATGAACACAGCTTGCGTACAGTATAGTACTCCAAAATACGACAAACGTTGTCCTTTTAAATTTTTTTTAATGCGGGTTCCTTGTGTTTAATCGTAACATTTTGTTACTCTGTCTATAAATTTTTCTATTTTGAAAATTTTATGAGAAGATTTTTCCATATTCTTCGATGCTACAGTTTTCATTTTCGGCTTATTAAAAAAAAAAAAACAAAAAACAAATTTATATATACTTACTTATAATTGAATGTACTATCAAAATTTCAGTTATCGGTAAGTTTATATGACGGGATAGCAAAAGTTTTTTTTTTATACTTTTGAAAAAAAAAAAATTTGACAGGCAACTTATGCTGTCACATAAAATTTTTTTTTCGGTTTAAAAAAAAAAAAAAAAAAAAATTAATATTAAAAAAAAAAAAAAATTTGTCCAAAAATCTTATTTTTTCGTCTGCAGTTTTGGACAAGTATATCTCCTAGCATGCGATATTACCATACACGATTAATAAGCTTTTGAATAAATAAAAAAGTCAAACAAAAAAATTTAAAACAGAAGTCCAATTTTTGGAACGATTTGATAATGAAAGATTTCTGCTAACTTTCAATACTAAACTCAGAACTTAAGCTTAAACCTATATGAACTTACAAAAAAAAAATAATAATAATTTCAATGATACATCATTTGGATTTTACTTAAATTTACTCAAAATAAAACTTTCATCTATTTCACAAAGGTTTAAGTAACACTCGACGTCAGCAGAATCGCCTAAAATTTTTAACTAACCTCCTTTTTCGCTTCTAATAATAAATACCAACAAACATATATTTAGTGTAACTATACTAGTTTACTAGAAATAAGTTTACGAATCAACCGGAAATTACCAGCGGCAACTTTCCAGGAACTCCACTACATTACTTCAAGGCACAAAATTTCATTTTATTGACGTTTCCAACTCCATTAAAGCTAAATGTAAAATACGAGAGTTCATTTTTCATCTCAATTGGGAAACTAATTGGCCAGATAAAGCAAAATCAAACCGGTACCACTATCCCAGCACATTACATCATATTTAAAACTGTTTTACAACCACCGTTCTAAAAAACAATTTTGTTATAAACGGCACAAAAGGCGAAACAAGTGACGGTCAGTAATCTCAAATCAATGGATTGTCAACATTGGTCTTTATTCTACAGTTCGCAGTTTGCAGCGTCCCGTTTCATCAATAACTTCCAAAATATCAACGTTTCAAAATATTATCACATTTTGTGGCAAGATCATACCGCCTCCTTGCGAAGCGAAGCGCTCAGAAAACGATTGTCAGCAATATCGAACCAAAAATCTTAAAACACTCTGCTCTAAGCATTCATTATCATTGAACATCTAAGCATTCATTATCATTGAAAAAGGCTCATGATTTTCTTTATATAAAGAAATTTTCATTGATGCTAACTTGCCTACGAATGTAATATCAATGTAAATCCACTCCCTTGATGTCATCAAGGTCACTGGAAAAAATTGCTCACCTGAAATATTGTGATCACAGGATGTTTTGGTGAAAGTTTTACATCTACAAGTCGAAGCAATGGTTCGAGGCAACAATTTAAGCTCAGGGAGAGGAAGCGCTTCGCAAAGAAGAAGCTCGCTAGCACACCCCGAAAACCTAAGCACGCCACTAACCTAAACGTATCTTCGGGAGGATAAACCTTGCGCAATGCTGAGAGATGCGAGGAGAAAGCAAAGCTACTATAAGGGGAAGGGGCTGGAGCATGGCTTCCCAAAAAAATGCAACAACCTCACAATCAAAACAAAAGTTCGAATCACCCTACATTGTTCGAATCACCGACCCAGGAGCAGAGCGTCTCACCACGATTTTTCATAAGTTTCCAACTCCACAAATATTAACACGTGTTCGAAACACAGGACATTTTTCAAATCAATGACCAGTTGCGTGGGAAGGAAATAGTTGCAGCCAGACCGATCACGAGATTCAAATAAAGGTCACGACAGCAGTTGATAAGGAAAACCGTGCGCTATCGTTCAGAAGTCCTCATAGGAACGAAAGCCGTTTTCGTCACAGTTATTCTTTATGTTTATTTCTGGATTTCTACTGGCCAATAAATGACATAATTTTCCTCATCGCGGCGCGACAATAATCGCAGACAGTGAGAGTCATCAGTGCCCATCACCCCCGAACGATTTTGGAATCGGGGACAGCATGAATCATCAGTGTCGATTAACCTATGAACTATAAAGGTTTCGTGAACAGCAGCCAATATGGATTATTACAAGTAAGGAAGCAATAAGAATAACATTGTTAGTCTTTCTTATAAAATCACACGCTTTTTCTGGATGTAGTAGTATTCTCTAAAACTAATTGTATGTATCTCTATTTGCTTCGAAATAGTTAAAAAAAAAAAAAAAAAAAAGCTTTTTGCTATTTTTCATAAAATTCGCCATACCTTAATTCATTAAACAGAAACAATCTAGTTTCTGCATTCCTGTTATTTGTTAAAAAAAAAAGGTGCTTAAAGTTCGTGCATATTTTCCTTAAATTTATCCAATTTCAATTGTTTGATTTGTTTATGCGTCATGCAAGGTTGTAAAGAAGTGACAAGGGAGAAGGAATTGAATTAACTTAAAGCTAAAGTTTTTTTTTTTTCTCATTTTAGCCTAAGATATTCTAAGTAAGTACGTTAAGTTTTTCAACCTAGCATAAGAAAATTTACAGTAAAATCTTAAAACTCAAAAGAAAACCAGAACCGAACGTCACAAAATTCGAATGTAGGGATCGCGTCTCGTGTCCGAAATTGTCCGTAAACAAAAACAAATATATTTTTTTTCCTATTTTGCCCGGGGATCCTTCCTATAAGGGGGGAGGGATGTTAGGTGTCGACTTTGGCTAAGTAGCGTTAGGAAGTCGAAGAGGAAAATAAAATTCCTAATGCAAAAAGTCGATTTTGGACTCTTAAAGCAGTAAGGTCGGGTCGTGGTTCCGGGTTTTCCTTCATACAAAAGAAATTTTAAAAATCCTCAGCAAAGGAAAGTGTTTTTCATCTAAAAATTTTAAAAGTCCCAGCTAAGGACTAGTGCTTGTTTTTTTCATCTAAAAATTTAAAAGTCCTCAGCTAAGGACTAGTGCTTGTTTTTTTTCATCTAAACCTTTTAAAAGTCCCAGCTAAGGACTAGTGCTTGTTTTTTCATCTAAAAATTTTAAAAGTCCTCAGCAAAGGACAAGTGCTTTTGTCATCTTAAAGTTTTAGAAGTCCTCAGCAAAGGACTAGTGCTTTTGTCATCTAAATTTTTAAAAGTCCCAGCAAAGGACAAGTGCTTTTGTCATCTTAAAGTTTTAGAAGTCTTTAGCAAAGGACTAGTGCTTTTGTTATTTAAAAATTTTAAAAGTCCCAGCGAGTACTAGTGCTTTTGTTATTTAAAAATTTTACACAATTCCTCAGTTAAAAGGACTAGTGCCTTTCGGTTCTGTCTAATCAAACAAAATCAGGCAAAAACATATAATATAAATTAAAAAAAATGTGTGCAACATTTGTTCCAGAATTGTAAAATAAAGAGCTAGAAAAAATAAGTGAAGAACATTGTGAAGTGAGCAAAGGCAGTCCTCATTATAGGAAATGACTTTGAAAAAAAATCTAAAGACAATTAAAGAAGCATAAAACTGTTACGCCTTTTGTGTTTTAATGCCCACAAGCGGAGTCAACCACAGTAATAAGACATCCAAGGAAAAAACGTTACACTACACTCGTTGTAGAGAAAAACGTTACAGAAGTTTTCGATATATGTAGAACACTTAATTTAAAACTTCACCCAGATTCATGTTCATTTTTTAATTCAGAAGTTACGTTTTGAGGTCATAAATGTACAGACAGAGGTATTTTACCTGATAGTTTCCAAATTCGATAAAAAAAAAAATTATCCCAAAACCGACAAATGGCGACGAAGCAAAAAGATTTATAGCTTTTGTAAATTACTACCGCAGATTTCATACCTAACTTTTCTCACCATGCAGCTCACATTTCAAAATTGGCAAGAAAAGAAAGCTCCATTCACAAGGAGTACAGAATGTGGAAAAAGCTTTAAATTTATTTAAAAAACTCTGTTATCACCAAAAATTTTTCAATACTCAGATTTTGATAAAAAAAATTTTTCATAACAACAGATGCAAGCAAAAATCGCATGCGCTGCAGTTCTTAGTCAAGAGCATAGTGGTATGCAAATGCCAATAGCTTTCGCATCGCGAACTTTTACAAAAGGCGGAAAAGCAATAAATCCACTATCGAACAAGAACTAGCAGCCATTCACTGGGCGATAAATTTTTTAAAACATATATTTTCGGAACAAAATTCTTAATCAAAAGCGACCATTAAAACCATTAACTCATCTGTTTAGTATGAAGAATCCTTCCTCAAAACTTACACGCATGCGCTTAGATCTCGAAGAATATGATTTTGAAGTAAAATATATCAAGGGAACAGAAAATTGCGGTTGCCGATGCCATTACCACGTATTGATTTCGGGCAAATCAAACAACTTAATAAAGATAATTCTAAAAATTTTTCAAATAACAACAAGGTCAAAACAAAAAATTTAGCTGAATCCACACCCTTATACAAATAATACTTCGACAAATGAAATTTTAGGTCCATTAAAAATTTATGAAACATTACCAAACGAAGACATTTCAAAGTTACCATGCCTAAAGCTTATAGATAGCCAGAGTACCCTAAAAATTAAATTATTTAAAAATAATGTAATGGCGCTCTAATGTAACAAAAACGTTCCCAAATCGAGCCCAATTCGGGCTCAAATTTAACAAAAAATGCGCCCAAATCAAACCCAATGCGCGCCCACAATCTAACAAAAACGCGAAAAAATTGAGCCAATGCGCGCCCAAATCAAGCCCAAAGATATCAAAAACGCGTCCAAATCGAGCCAAATCATGCCCATAAATTCAAAAAATTGCGAAAAAAGTTCAATTTAACTTTAAACTTATAAACGCAAAAAATCCAGTCTTTCCGATTCGGAAGTCGAAAGGCCAGTAAGTAGGTTGACCTGTTGAAATACAGTCCAAAGTTTTTGACGACTATTCATAGTAAGTGAATATAATTTTTCGGCCTTTGGAGTTTATCAATCTTGAGCTACAGAGTGGCTGCTTGGCATTATAGTCCTCAGCTGCTATAAATTTTGTTGCAAAACTTTTGGAAAGTACTCCAAAAAATTAGTCTCGGTAACAGAAAATCTCCTTGGGCAGTAAAAACTGGACTTAAAGCGTTTAGAGATATTAACCATATTGCAAGAAAAAGAGGTTGCTTGCAAAATCATTTTGGGAAAACTCATCTATCAAATTGAGTTTTATTCGGGGATGTATCAACATACCTGACGTGCATTACGTCAATTGAATTCAATTCAAGAAACTTTTGAATTTCAAGCTTGTGATGTCGTTAGCAGAGTTGGCTTTGATCCCGCATCATCTCTTGCAACAACGATTGCACAGTTGAAGTGAAGTGCATTATTCAGTTGGTCATATTGGAGATCATTGCTTCCAAATTTGACGTGGTCAAGAATTCGACCTGGCAGCATCAACCTATGAAATATTCCTAGGAATATGATCGGGGGTGTGCTGCTGTAGAAAAGGACGATTGAAGGGCAGTGTTCGGTATAACTGCGTCAGCATGTGAAAATGCTTTGGGAGGAGGAGTAGCTAATGCTGCACCTTGCTGGCTGGGCTCGCGTTGTGATGAACAGCCACAGTTGCTCCACTATCTTAAATCAGTGTTTCCCTGGTCAACTTGACAGGAGTTCGAAAAATTCCGACCTCCAAATGAAGCGCACCGGGGTTACGATTTGGAATAGCTTTGCGTGTGACCAAATTCTAGCCAAAAAGAAATATTTGGACCGGTCCATTCTGCTCATGAGGCTCTTCAATCGTAATTTTGCGCCTTAGCGAAAATTTAAGATTGTAAAGGTAAAGTTGAACCTCATTCTTTGTTAGATTTTGGGTACTAGATATCGTATCAAGCTTCATGTGATATAATGGTAATCCTGCAACTTGCAGGGCATCTTTAATATCTACTGGATCCGCTGTAGGTTCAATACCATTAATTATTACTATAAAACCCTTACTTGCTTTAAGCTTGTAAGAACCCAGTGGTGTTTTCAGTCCTGAGGTGTTTACAATATATCTGACCTAAACGGTAATGTTCATGCATGACATCCAGCATTATCCCTGATTTTCTTTTGTGAACTGATTTCATAGGGAAAATCAGGCCTAACATATCAGTCCTGAGGGTAGGCCTGAGCACTCGCGTATGAAGTACGGTATGAATATCCCGGGATATTTCTTACATAGCTCAATTAGGCTTCGCAGATCATCCTTTATAGGTGAGCACTCAGGCCTGCCTAAGAGTTAGAATTTCCCGTCTCAAATCTTATTAGTATATATAAAGTTTTTTTGTAAGCCGTGGTGTAAATACAAGATAATGTTTAATGATTCGACTTGGTAAAAAAAAACCCGCGGGAATATCAATTCAAAAATCCAATGGAAACTGTACATTTATAGAATTGATCTCCAGATTATATACTATTTTAATCTTAACAAAAAAGAGGAAATGGCAAATGTTGACAAATATTTTACAAGTATTCATAGACCTAATATATTATAGAATGGTGTAAGCAACCGTGACATTAATATGGGAACACGCGAAAGACATTAAGAAATTAAAGTAAACAATCAAAACATAGCTTCGTCGCAACAAAGTATTCTAACGGCCAAGCACGAGTCGCAAGAATGTAAGCGATGTAATTGAACACGCTCAGCGACCAAATGGGGAAAAAATCAAAACTAACATAAAGAACAAAAGCAAAGTGAAGCGGATCGCTTCCGTTGATCTTTTAAATGAGTTTTGTCTTGATTCCCCTGGGAAAAACGAAGTGAAATTAGAGTGAAGTGATAGTGACTGAGTTTGTATTTTGAAGGATCATTCGCTTCAAGGACTGATATTTTAGTGTAATGTTAAGTGGATTACTAGCGTCCACCATTCTAGCTTACATTTTTATATATGTATGTACTTGAGTTTTTTTCACTCCTATAAAATTTTCTTAGCATAAATGTTCTTTAAATGAAAATAAAATGAAAAGAACTATTCCTCTTTCTTATTTACTTTTTCTTAAATCCGATTGGCCAATTTTAGAATAACTAAAGAATAGCCAGTTTTAAGAAAATATTTTTATAATTGTTCTCTGTTTCAAAATTCTTAATTTATAATGTAGATTTTACAAATTTACAGGTTTTACTCGGTTCTTGTGCACTTTAATACTTTTGTCTGGTCCCACTTCGATTTTAAAAATTCTTTTTGTCATCACATTTTTAACAGTTTATATGGGACTGTATAAAAGAAACGAGTTTGTGTCTGGCAGGGCCTTCTAGCACCACAAAGTCTCCAACTGCGAGACTTTGTGGGTTAATATGTTTATCATGAATGGCTTTTAAAGCTGTATTTAGTATTTTTCAATCAGTGTTTTTGCTCTGTCCTATGTCATAGGCTTCAAAGTTATATAATGGATCTACTGCATCTGATTTTTAGCATTCAATACTGTAGGGTAATCTGCCATAGACGAGTTCATAGGGAAAATATCAATGAAGGTGTAGTTCTATAAAAAATATCTGAAATATTTTAGCCATCCCAATATGTTCTGTCGATTGAAACATATGATCTTAGATATTCATTTAAAGCTTCTGTGTGACCTTTCTATTGTTTCGTAAGCGTTTGAAGATGATAAATAGTTGATGTATTATGTGTAACTCCCAATATTTTATTTAATTCAGCAAATAATTGATTTTTTATATTAAGTTCCCATATCTGTATTGATTTTTCTCAGGGGGCTGAATTGCAAAATGAAATTTTCTACAATTGCTCTTGCTGCAGCATTTGATGCCTTGTTTCTGATTGGGACTGCGATTAAGTATTTCGATAAATCGCAAAAGATTGTGACGGCGAATTTCATAGCCATCTTCTGTTTTGGTTGATGGACCTTGTTTAGAACTGCGTTTGGTGTTTTTGATTCGGTTTAGACCTGAATAAAACTTGCTGTCTGCGTTGTACAAATTTCTGATGTTATATCAAGAAATTCCGTTTGAAATGACTTATTGACAGTTATTGGTTGTGAAAGCCACTGAAACACTTTATTAAAATTTGATTTCTTTATATACTAATTATTTGTTTATCAATACAAAATTGGTTTTAAACTAAAAGTGCCAGATCACAGAAATTTGGAAATTAAGTAAATTAAAAATTTTAAAAATTAAATTAAGAGAAAGCATTTAAACAACTTCATCAGTTTCAGAAAATTTAAGTCAAGTCAATAGCCCAACGTCGTAACCATGACTTACTGCTGCAGCGGCATTATTTTGTTTAGGTTGCTTTTCTTTCGTCGTTACTGGGCAGCGAGTTTGGTTTTGTCTTATAAACAATACTGCCCCCCCCTCCCCCGTTGAGAATACCTCAATTTAGCCGTTGAAATATTTGCTGATTTGGGATTTGTAAGCTCTTTGATGTTCGAAATTGTGAAACTGAAATCAGTTTCGTTTTGCTGTTGACGAGGCCGTGGAGTTGGAAGAAAATTTTGTTTTCTTTTGCAAAAAGTGCAGTGTAACCAAATGCGATGTCGCGATAATTCTGATTTTCCACTTTATTTTGGTTGTTGAAGTAATTCGTCTGTTGCTAATGAAGACTGCAACAAACTGAGATTAGCAATTTGTGGCGTGTACTTATTTGGATTTGCCTCCATTACTATTGGTTTAATTGTTCAATACGCGATACCTCAGTTAAATGTCCTAGGCTGGTAAAGGATGCCATAAGGGTGCTGGACACTTGTTGATAAGCATGAACGGCCATGAAATTGTGCTTGACCATACATTCTGGTTGAAGAGTAAGTATCCCGGAGTTTTTTAAAATGATTTGTGCAATTTCTCTGCAACATACAACTGTTGCGCGTGATTCCTTTTTCGTTGCGGTGATCTATTGATTTCTGTGTTTTCTTCAGAAATTCGTCGCAAGTGGCAATCGGACTGGGTGAAGTTATTAAAAAGGTTAAGCTCGCATTTGCATACTGTGGAGCCATGGTTATATCTAACTTGAAGCTTGGAAATCATGTAACTTCCGTCTTTGATGATGATACAGGAGTTAAGTTCGGAGCTGCTCATTGGAAAATACTGGTCGATGTGTTGTTGATCGCTAAGTATTGAGAGCAAATGTCAATCACTATCATCGTGTTGTTGGTCCAGATTGGAATTGAAATGAGATGAAAAAGCTCAAAGCGCTCATGACTCACTAAGGGTAAAGTTATGCTGTAGACGACCTTGTCTTTTGTCAGTCCTCCTTTGACACTCATGATTGTGTACAGTTTCAATTATTCGTCTTGATTTAGAGGTAACTCAAGCGAACAAGGCAAGTGCATTTTAACTTTAGCAACCTCCTGTTGCAGCTGATTGGATGAAAGGAGCAGCGGGCTTATTTTTCAATGATGAGCGTCCGTGAGTACGTCCAAGATTGATGATTGCATTCGCTGCAAATTCGTTGCAATAATTGTAAGCTGCATAGCCAATGTAGTAAAGGTGTGGTACATCTTCTCCTGGTATCGCTCTTCATCGTTGCTTCGTACGCTGTTGAGGAAATTAAACTGAATTTGATTGTTATTTGATGGAATTTCGTTCTTAACCGCCGTTTGATCATGTTTTCGTATATTGAAAGTGGGAAAGTCAACTATCGAGGTTTGATTTTTTAACAAATGGATTAAGTGATTTCATTTTTTTTACTTGAGCAATGGTGTGGCTCATATTTTCTGCGTATTCGGAGTCAAGTATTCCAAAAAGTGAGTTCGCAACGTTACCATATTAATCGCTCCTCGTCGGGATCTCCGCCTGGCTAGAAGTACACTTTCCATTTTTAATTTATCTTCAAGGTGTTCGAAATGTAATATGAGCGTATCGCAAGCGTTTTTAGTGTCATTTCATCACATCAATGCCTTAACGCCTTTGTTCCATTGGAGAGCATTGAAAGCTCATTCCCAAACGCTTCCAGGTCATAGTAAATTATAGGAGATTCCATTCTGTAACCGAAATAGTCGTAATCCCAATGTTTTCAAAGTGAACGCCTAATTTTGATCCAAATACCTTATTTTCAATCTGTGCTCCCAGAATTATTGGAAGTATCAATAATGATGCGATGAGTGTAGTAAATTCGAATTCACAGACATGCGTCTCCTTTTTGCAGGTACCTCCGTTGACATTTTGTCTGAATTGACGGTCGGTGATGACTCTTCCTCTGGAAACAGTGGTGCAAGTCGGTGTATTGCTCTCTTGGATTTGTTTTTACATCCACAACTCTGACTCTTTGATCATCGCCTTCATACACCTTGATGATGAGGCCCAATGGCCATTTTAATGGTGGGCCTGTTTTCTTTAAGGATGACCAATTTCCCGACTTCCACATTTCGGTTTGGTTGTTTCCATTTATGTCTCTTTTGAAGCCCTGATAGGTATTCGGAGCTCCATCTCTTTCCAAAATTGTCCTTTAATATATGACATTGTTCCCATCTTGTTAGTAAATTGGGGTTGCTGTGTACTGCTTGCATGTTCTGACTTGACGTGAGAGGTTGTCCGATGAGGAAGTGTCCTGGTGTAAGGGCGATGAGGTCATTAGGGTTGCTGAACATTGGAGTAATAGGTCTCGATTTAAGATGGCCTCAAATTTCAATTTATTAATGACCGTGTTTAATTCCTCAAAGGTCAATGAAGTGGCCACCAAACTTCTAATTAGTAGATGTTTTTGCCGATTTCACAGCAGCCTCCCAGAGGCCTCCAAAATGCGGTGCTCGAGGTGGTATAAAACTGAAATTTATTCCAGAGGCTGCTCACTGTTCTCCAATGCTTTTTTGTGCCTTGTCTGAGTATATTATGCCCTTGAGTTCCGGTAATCGATTTCTTGCACCCACAAAATTTGTAGCATTGTCGCAATATAAATTTTCGCAGGTACCCCGTTTTGCAATGGATCGTTTCAATGATCCGATGAATGCTTCCGTTGTTAGATCAACTACAAGCTCCAAGTGTACTGCTTTGGTTGCAAAGCAGCAATATATCGCAATGTTCACCTTTGTCGGACGTTTTCCTCTAATTTTATAGTGCACAGTGAGTAGTTCAGAGAAGTCCACGCCAGCATTGATAAATGGTCGAGCTGCTTGCACTCTCGGGAGCGGTAAATTTCCCACGACTTATTGATATAGAGTAGGCCTGGTTCTCGTGCAGCGTACGCAATGATTGACTGCAGACTTAGCCATTTCGATTCCTTTGATTATGCAAAATCGGTGTCTTGATTGATAAAGCAGCGCTTGAGGCCTGCAGTGTTTATTCTTAATAAACATTTCCGTCAGAAGAACGTCACAAGAACGTCGTTGTATGGAAGAAGAATTTGATGTTTTGTTTCATACGGGAGACTTGAAATTGATAATCGCCCTCCAACTCTCAAAATGCTTTTCTCGTCTAGAAAAGGGTTCAAGCTGCTCAACGAGTGTGAATTTGGAATGACCTTTCAACTCTAAGTTTAGATATTTCCACCTTGAATGCTGCATGTTGTACAGCTTTGATGATTATTGCCAGAGAGTCTTCTTGTTTAAGTTACCACCTTAAATGGTATTAGGCCCGTAGTGCATGTATTACGACCTATCGTTGTTTTATGAGATTAAATTGTTCACAATTAAGTGAAGGAGATCAATAGCACTTGAGCTATGGTCTCTCGTTGGGATTGATTACTAGCACTTGAACTAGAATCAAATTCGAAAATAATAAATCTTTACTTTTCAGTTGTCAATATTATTCTGTCTTTATTGATTAAAAATTCTTTCTTATATACTATCATATTGCTAACGTTACATTTTTTTTGGAAGCAAGGGAAAGAAGCAAACAAATTCAAACTTTTCCAAACCTTGAAATAAAATCAGCTTTCTTTGCCACTTGAAGTTCATTACTCCTAATTGACAACTCAGCAAATTTGCCGTCAAGTCGTTGACGACTTTAAAGTCTTACCTAATTTTGTTTTCTTTTTATTTTATTTATTTTGCCCTTCTTTTCTGCATATTTGTTTTTATGTAAGTCATAAGAACTCGTGCAATTTCAACGCGCTCTTGGCTAATGCATGCATGCTCATATGAGGGAATCATAGGAGCGAACATCAATTTTTGGCTTTCTGTTAATTCTTAACATACTGCCCGCCTTGAGTTGGAGAACTCAAAAATTTATTTAGATAAATATTCGCTCTTTGGTTTTCGAATTGCTGACAAAGTGGTTTGGATTTTGAGCAAGTGTGCCTTGTTTGTTGGCTTCATTCTTCATTTACTGTTCATTCTAACACAAGTACATTAAGGAATTTTTACAATTGAGAAATTCTTTTAAATAGACTGAGGAGTTATTGCACTGGAATTTTGAAGTTGTCACGTGAGAATTTGGTCTTACATACAATGATTTATAATTATTTCTTCAACTTTATTTACAGAAAATCGTCTTTAAACTAGCATGAGGTAACATTAAATGAATTTCGTCTTGGCATAGCTATTGGTGGTTGTGTCTCCAACTCAACTGAGATTTTTCGTTTCATACAACTTCGTAGCCAGATAGCTCGTATAAGCAATCCAATCAATATTGTTGCTGTTAGGTAAATAATAATAAGGCCGTGATGATGATACGTGACATATGTCGTTGGAAATGTAGATTCCTTGATAGATTTCAGTTGCTGTTGAATCGAGTCAAGTTCCCTTAACTTCGGTTCAAACGTCTGATCTATACTGTCTTCGTTGTAGTTATCGAGAATTCGTTGATTTGTGATCGATATTCCAGTGCTATGATATGATGAGTGAATGGTTGATTTCATCTCGTAGTGACCTTGAATTGTAATGTCGCTGTTTTTGATTATACAATTTGGTTGCAATTGTATCATGCCACTTGCATTCAGCACCAACTGAAAGGTTTCTTCACCGCAGACTGCGTTCAGCTTAATTGTACGATTAGTAGCATAGATCCATTGGTTTTGATGTTTCAATTGATACCAAGCTGTGGGCTCCGCCAAAGTTTGAAGATTACATCGTGGTGTGGTCTCATTTGTGAATAAATCAATTTCGCAGCTACCGGACCTCGAATTTTTATGATATGACGCCTGGACATTATTGCATAAATAGGAATCTCTTTTAAGCTGCAAGCAGGGCTGCAGTTGAGTATCGGAGAGGGAGAAGAAATCATCCCTATGCGGACTTATTGCAAGCAGGCTGATTGTTGTTTTGACGACTGCTATTAATCGGTTGCGTTTGATGGCTATTACAGGAACTATGTTGAATAATTGAAATTCTCTTACATCGGATAGTGGAAGCTGTATTTCGAAGATGACGTGATTTTCTGCTACTACACCTTTAACCGTGATGAGGTTATAGATATTTAGAAGATTATGATTTTCGATTGGCAGTTGTAAATTCTGAGGCAAATACGATTTTATTTTCGTGATTTCATTTGTGAGTTGCTTTGGAGTGATTAAAAATGGGTTTATTTTGCCATGATGACTGTCAATCAGGACGTTCATGATTGAAGCTTGCGTACGCTGTAGCGATGATACCATGATAAACATTTGGATGGTGAGTGTTAAGATTTGGTTTGATAATTCGAGTTCGCTGGGAGTTGGGCCACCAATTGAATTAGCAGATAGAAAACTGTTGATTCGACGATCAATTTCTTTAAACTTATTTGAAGTGCTTATCTGCGATTCCTTAATTATATTGATTGTTGAGTCGATTAGCGATGTTTGATTTTTAAGTAGCCGCTCAAGGTGATTGTCGTCTGCTTTCAACTGCTTGATAGTCTCGGACATTTTTTCTTCGTAGTTTGAGTCGAGAACGCCAAATAGGGAATTTGCGAGATTGCCAACGATATCCACAGCTCCTCTTTTGTTTCTTTTGACAGCCAGTAAATTAAATTTAGCATTTAAATTCTCAAGTGTTTCACCAAAATAAGAAGCCAAAGAATCGCACGTTGTGTCGTTAGTTGTGTGGTGACACAATAATTTTAGGTTTCTTACACCAATTCCTAGAAGGTTCAACTCTTTATGATACGGTTCCAAATCGTAGTAAACTACTATATTCCAATTAGTTGTTGAAAGTTTAATTAGACCAATTTGCTCGAAGTATACTCCCGGGTTCATGTTGAATTGTGTGACATTAATTGGCGAGCATAAGACTATCGGTAACAAAAACAAGCATAAAACCGTGAAGAATAAGTTATTTTGGAAGCGACTGGCTTTGATTCTTGGCATTTCGTCTGTTACCGGCGCTTTCCGTAAGCGACTGAGTGGAATGCTGACCATCAATGAATTTTGAGTCTTCGGCGATAGGATTTCTGTACCATTCATGACTACATCATTACGTTCATTGTCACTTTGCTGCTCGCCTTCCTTGGAGCTGCTTGTATCACCTTGCGGAAAAAGAGGGGCTAGCTTGTGTGCTGCTCGTTTGAATACGCCCTTTTGTGTCCTTACGTCGCAGACTCGGACGATTCCATCATCACCTTTATAAACCTTTATGATGCGCCCAAGGGGCCACTGCAGAACTGGTATGTTGTCCTCTTTCATTATGACCATTGTATTAGGAGAGATGTCCTTTACTGGTCCCTTCCACTTGTGCCGTTGTTGGAGCTCGTTGAGATACTCGGTTGACCATCGTCTCCAAAATTGGTGTTTTAATTCCGAGACTTGCCTCCATCGATCAAGAATTTTTGCTTTTGATTCTGTCGAGTTCACATCAACACTAGTTGTCAAATGATCCCCAATTAATGCATGCCCTGGAGTTATAGCGTTGAGGTCGTTTGGGTCGGATGACATTGGAATTAAAGGACGTGAGTTTAGCATTGCTTCAATCTCCACAATAACAGTTTCGAGCTCTTCATAAGTGAGGCTTGCCGGTGACACATTCTTCAACAACAAATGCTTTGCTGATTTTACAGCAGCTTCCCACAAGCCCCCGAAATGTGGCGACCTTGGTGGAATAAAATTGAACTCGATACCCTTTACGCTACAAACTTCATGAATTGACTCCTTGGCCCTTTTGGTATGGAAGACGTCGTTCAATTCTTCGAGCTGATTTCTCGGGCCAACGAAATTTGTTGCGTTATCGCAGAAAAGTGCCTTACAGTGACCTCTGCGACCAATAAATCGTTTCAGTGCTCCAATGAATGCATCCGTTGTCAGGTCCGTTACTAATTCTAGATGAACAGCTTTTGTAGCGAAGCAGCAAAATACTGCGAGGTATGCCTTTTGGGGTCTCTTGCCCCGAGTTTTGAAATGTACCCAAAAGGGCCCGCAATAGTCCACACCAGAATTCAGAAATGGTCGAGCTAATTCTACACGTGGCAGTGGGAGGTTTCCCATTATTTGTGAGTAAAAAACAGGCCGTGCTCGTGTGCATCTCACACAACGCTGCACTGCTGACCTTACTGCGCTTTTTCCTTTAAGTGGCCAAAATTTTTGTCTTATTTGTCCCAACAAGGCCTGCGGGCCGCAATGATAGTTGTCCTTGTGAATTTTTTCTATTAGAAGCGTGACTAGTGGATCGTTGTGTGGCAAAATCATTTGGTGATTTGCATCAAATGGTTGGGAAGATGCGCTTGTTCGGCCACCCACTCGTATGATGCCTTCTTCGTCAAGAAACGGTGTCAATGAGCTCAAGAAGTGTGATTTTGGAAGAAATTTGTCCTTTGCCAATAATTTGATGACTTCCGAAAAATCTGATAATTGGATCTGACGAATGATAACTTTTAACGCCGCATCCAACTCGATTGGTGACAAGCTCAGAAATTCTGATCGCGATCCCTTTGGAATTTTTGTATTTTTACTAAAACGCATCATGTATGCAATTGTCCTTTGTACGTGAAGGAATGAATTTTTCGATGGAATCGAGTACACCCAACAAGCTTCTCCCGTCTGATCTGCTGCCTTAATTGCCACACTTACAATGACTGGTGTACTGCTGTCCTGCAATGATTTCTTAGGCCATAAGTCTTCCATATGATATAAAAATAGTGGACCATAAAACCACATTTGGCAATTTCGTAACTCCTCTGGTCTAAGTCCTCTCGACAACATGTCAGCAGGATTTTGTTTTGACGGCACGTGACGCCACTGATTTGTCAATGAAGTCTGCCGAATTTTTATAATCCTATGTGATATAAAAGGAGGAAGTGTCCCTGGATGATGATTTATCCACGAGAGCACAATTTGAGAGTCACTCCAATAGTACGTAGGTTTGTTCATGAATTTCAAATCGTCCTTGACTCTTGCAGTTAACTCAGCTGCAAGCAGAGCTGCGCAAAGCTCTAATTTTGGAATGGTTTGAAGTTTTAGGGGTGCCACACGTGATTTAGAACATAACAGATTAACCTTCACGGTTTGATCCTTTTGGACTGTTCTGACGTATACTGCGGCTCCGTACGCTCTTTCTGAAGCATCGGAAAAGGCATGCAGCTCCAGACGTGCATAATCTTGTGATCCTAGTATGTATCTTGGAATAGTTATTTCTTCCAATTGAGGAAGCTCAGTTCTGAACTTATCCCATTGCTTTTGTAGATCCGTTGGAAGTCTTGTGTCCCAATCATATTTTAGTTTCCATAATTGTTGAATGAAAATTTTTGCACTGACAATTATGGGTCCAACAACTCCTAGCGGATCATAAATTCTTGCGACGT
Source organism: Chlorops oryzae (assembly GCA_020466095.1). Classification (NCBI taxonomy): domain Eukaryota; kingdom Metazoa; phylum Arthropoda; class Insecta; order Diptera; family Chloropidae; genus Chlorops; species Chlorops oryzae. Next base: position 34,770 of record JAIPUU010000501.1, read on the forward strand.
CTGAGATAACAGTTCTCTTGGTGCTTGATGGTTTCTCCTGAATACTGGCCCTTATTCCTAGGACGTCAGTTTTTGGTCGCCATGTGAGCCCTAAAGTTTTTGTTGTTTGGTCCTCCTGTGAGTCGAAATCCAATGTTATTTCTTGATCATTTGCAGAAATATCTTGTAGAAGCTTCGAATGGTTTGCACACCATTTTTTCAACTTCATTCCGGCACCTTGAAATATTGTTGTCAACTGCTGCTGAATCTGAATGGCTTCTCGGATCGTGTTGGCACCTACTAACCCATCATCGACGTAGAAGTTGGTTTTGAGTGCAGATGCTCCTTCTGGAAATTGCTGCATGTTATCCTCGGCCAATTGGTTTAAGCATCTAGTAGCTAAATAAGGTGCCGCACGTGTACCGTAAGTAACAGTGTTGAGCTTGTAGACTTTAACTTGGTCTAATGGATTTTCACGCCACATTATAAGTTGCAAGTTGCGATCATCCGGATGCACCCATATTTGTCTGTACATTTTTTCGACATCAGTTTTTAAAACATATTTATATGTTCTGAATCTTAGCAAGATCGAAAACAGTTCACTCTGCACTGTGGGACCGGTGTGCATTATGTCATTTAGTGACATGCTTCCAGCTCTGTGTGCTGAGGCATCAAAAACGACTCTTAATTTTGTACTAGTACTGTCTGGCCTCAACACGTAGTGATGTGGAATATAGTACTGTGGCTTTTTTGTTTCTCGTGGCTTAACTTCAGTCATATGTCCCAATGCTTCATACTCTTTCATGAAAGATTTGTAGAGAGCTCTCAATGCATCATTAGCTGATAGTTTTTCTCAATGTGTTTGAGTCTATAGTATGCCAATTCTCGTGTATCGCCCACTGAAGATGGATGCTCCTTGAGTGGTAATTTCACAATGAATTTTCCATCCTCAGATCTGGTCGTATTTTGAATGAAATTTAATTCGCAATTCATATCGTCCTGTGACAGAGTCGAGTTGTCTTCCGGGAGTTCTTCTAATTTCCAAAAATTCGAAACCATCTGTTCTAATTCCGATGTAGAGCATATTCCACAAATTGCATTAGATAAATTGGAAATTCCTACACTGCCGGCGACCACCCAGCCAAATACAGTGTTTTGCAATGTGGGTAACCCGTCTCCAAGTTTGATGTTTCCTTTTGTGAGTAAGTCGAAAAATATTTCGGCTCCCAAAAGACAATCAATGCGCCCAGGTTTATTGAATTCCGGATCAGCTAAGGTTAAGTGTTTAGGAATTTTCCAATCTTCTATTTCAATGCGATATGCCGGTTGATTGGAAACAATTTTCGGTATCACATGAACATCCACTTCGGCCGTGAATCCATTGATTTTAGATTGTATTTTGATCATTGTGCGATGATGAATTTTGGTTTCTTTTTGACCAATGCCTTGCACTTGTAGCTTCGAAAGCGATGTTGATATTCCAAGCTTTCGTTGTAACTTTTCTGTGATCAAATTTACTTGTGATCCAGAATCAAGGATTGCCTTACATTCTACCGTGTCGCCATTTTCATTCATGAGAATGATTCCTACTGTTCCCAACAAAGTGAAGCACTCCTCATGAGCTGTATGGTTTGTCAAAAGGGTTACTGCATTCGACGTGGCTGAGTCCTCTTTTTGCTCCTTTCGATTTGAAGTCGCTGTTACAAGCAGAGTGGGTGAACCTTGTAGTTGATTTTCAGGTTTGTTTTCTTCCGGATGAAGAAGGGTGTTATGCCTTTTTTTTGCATTTTGTACAATGACCTGATTTACAGTTATTCGATTGATGTCCTGTCCTTAAGCAGTTAGCGCACAAGTGATGGGCTTTAACGAGCTGCCATTTTTGTTTGATAGGAGCCTTCTTAAAAATGTTGCATTCATACACGTTGTGACGATCCTTTTTACACACAGGACACTTTCCATCTGCATCTACTGCTGAGGCGCATGTACGTTTGTTCAATTTGTCGGCATTGCTCCTTACTTCCAGTGCTTGAAATCTACGTTCTAGAAACTTCAAGACTTCATCTAGTGCGATAATTCTCTTGCTGTCGTCAATGCTTTGTTCGAATGCTGTTTGAGAAGATTGGTCCATTTTCCGCATTACCACATGAGCAATAATAGCATCCCAATATTGAATTGGCATTCCTTGAGTTTTCAGACCGTGTAGGCATTCCTTTGTCACATCATGAAGTAATTTCATCGAGGATGGAGACTCGGTTTTAACATTGGGTTGTGACAAAAGGGTATTTAGTAATGTTGAAACAAGCAGACGTTTGTTGTCATATCTGCTTGTCAGTATGCTCCATGCAGCTGCATAGTTGCTTCCAATCGATGGTAGATGCTTGATTAAATTTCTTGGTTCTCCAACTAATGATTGTGACAGATACTGCATTCTTTGAGAATCGCTTATGGACGACTGATGAACGATCTCTGAAAAAATGTCCTTGAATGCGACCCATTGCATGTAATCGCCATTGAATTTTGGCAGTGTTATCCTTGGAAGTTGAGTGTTTCCTGTGGAATTGTCATACGATCTTGGTGCTATATGATTTGCCTGTTGAGGTTCACTACCTATGTATTGCTGGAGTTCAACTAATACCGCCGCAACTTTAGATTCCATCTCATAATAGATTTGGAGTGTGTATTCCTCTATTTGGTTTTCATCTGTTGACTCCCAAAGAGCGGCATTGTTTTGCTCCAACTCTGTCATACGTTTTTCCAGGATTGCTGCTTTTATTGTGTAGAACGAGTGAGGATGCTGTTCATTTCGCGCTGAGTAAATTTCTTCAATATTTCTTTCCAAGGCCCGAATGAGTGCTCTTTGATTACGAAGTAGTTTTCGCTTAGCGTACTCTTCCTCCTGTTGTTTCTTCAACTCCTTGTGTTCCTCTTGTGTTGATTTTGTTTTTGCAGATGCTTCGGCACCTTCTGCCAGTTCCATTGCCTTTTTTTCCAAACTTTTGATGTAATCTACAGCCATTTTGTTAATTTCTTCATAATATGAATTTTCAAAATATTGATGATTAAGCGGAACTTCATCAAGAGCATTGACTTCTGAATGGTTTCTGTAAAGTTGCGATGCTAACTCTTGCAACCGCTGAATTTTAGTGGTGTAAAATTGAGAAGTGCGGCGCTCTTTCGGAGACTTTCGGCAGTTCTCTATCAACTGCTTTATTTCGTTCCCCAACTGATATTGGCGGCTTACAATCGTGTCAAAATCCATGGCTGAACCTTACTTTCTCTTGATTGTTTCACGATGAAAGCTTGTGCTTTTTATTCGCCAAGTGTCCAAATTTGTTGATTAGAGTGTGTCCTTGTGACACCGAACGCCTAAATATTGAGAGTGTGTCCTCGCGACACCGAACGCCCAAATGTTAACAGATTGTGTCCTTGTGACACCGAACGCCCAAATATTAACGGAGTGTGTCCTTGTGACACCGAACGCCTTAATGTTGAGTGTGTCCTCGCGACACCGAACGCCCACGTTTTGAGTAAACGAGATTTAATTCGCGGCGAACTGTCCTAATGCCCTAGGATACGAATTGACAATTTCCGCGTTTAGAAGGATAACATGATCTGTCTATCAGATCGGGGTCACCAATGTTTAAGTTACCACCTTAGATGGTATTAGGCCCGTAGTGCATGTACTACGACCTATCGTTGTTTTATGAGATTAAATTGTTCACAATTAAGTGAAGGAGATCAATAGCACTTGAGCTATGGTCTCTCGTTGGGGTTGATTACTAGCACTTGAACTAGAATCAAATTCGAAAATAATAAATCTTTACTTTTCAGTTGTCAATATTATTCTGTCTTTATTGATTAAAAATTCTTTCTTATATACTATCATATTGCTAACGTTACATTTTTTTTGGAAGCAAGGGAAAGAAGCAAACAAATTCAAACTTTTCCAAACCTTGAAATAAAATCAGCTTTCTTTGCCACTTGAAGTTCATTACTCCTAATTGACAACTCAGCAAATTTGCCGTCAAGTCGTTGACGACTTTAAAGTCTTACCTAATTTTGTTTTCTTTTTATTTTATTTATTTTGCCCTTCTTTTCTGCATATTTGTTTTTATGTAAGTCATAAGAACTCGTGCAATTTCAACGCGCTCTTGGCTAATGCATGCATGCTCATATGAGGGAATCATAGGAGCGAACATCAATTTTTGGCTTTCTGTTAATTCTTAACACTTCTAGTTCGTTGGGAATTAGAATAGCACCTTCGCTTGAATTGAATTCGTCTCGAGACTTGAGCCGGCATTTGTTGATGAAGCGCACAATATACCCAAGCACTCGTTGCATTCGATAAAATGAAGTTCTTGTATTTAATTTGTAGATGAATGATTCCATTGTTGTTGTGATAATAGTTGCGGTTAAGGTGGCTTTCTCAGCCTTCCTCTCAATGTCAGTGTCAAACCACGAAAGAGTACGTCCGCTGGATTGTCCTTGGTATTGACATATCGCCATTGTTCAGGACAGGTCAAACCTTGTATAATGGCCACTCGATGAGATACAAATTTTTCAAAGGCTGATGCGTGCGAGTTGATCCAACATAGTACAATTTGGGAGTCGGTCCAGAAAAAGATATGTCCTTTGAAATTTAATTCCTTTTGTACTTGATTTGTCAATTGTGCTCCAATTTTCGCTGCTAGTATTTCAAGCCTTAGAATTGTCTGGGTTTTGATGGGAGCCACTCTTGATTTGTAACATAGCAAAATTATGCTTATCGTACCATCCTTATAGTCTGATCGGACGTCTATATCTGCACCATATGCCTTCTCCGAAGCGTCAGTAAAACAATGAATTTGAATTTCTTTGAGCATATTTTTGTTGAATACGTGTCTTGGTATTGAAGAGTCGTTTAATGATTCAATATCCTTTCGAAACCCTGTCCATTCTTGCTGATGCTGTGGTGATAGTTGATCATCCTTACCGAGTTTTAAGGTCCAGAGCTGTTGAACAAATATTTTTGCTTTGACTACTACTGGACTTACTAACCCAAGTGGATTATACATTTTTGGTAGATCGGATGCCACTGCTCTTTTTGATATGCTTTGAGCGCCGCGAGTGTTTGTTCTGATACGAATTCTGTCTGTGTTTGGAGTCCAGACCAGTGTATAGAGCATGCAAAGCCTATACACGATAAACAATAAATACATAATCAAGTTCAAGTTCAAATAAATGACAAACAAACGATCGCAGCATTGTTGTTGATATCCAAACAATGCATTGCGGCCTTGACAACACAACGGTTGGCTGACTCTTTGTTTCGTTCTAATTACATAAAATTTCATTGGTTCCATATCGCTTGGGAACCGATCGATTGTACTGCATGCGCGTCGGCATGATATCCGAACTGTCGCTATGCTCACGTAAGCTTTCTCCCAAAATTCATATTTTGCTTTGATCGATTTCGCAACATTGTCTCGTTATGTAAACTTCTTTGTTGATTTGTTAATATTAAGCCAAATCCAAATATTAGTTGACTAAGCATTTATTATGTATAAAAATCGAAGAACCTTCAATAAACGACACACTTTACAATCTGAAATCATGCGATGAATTATTTGGCAACATGGCGGCCCTGCCAGGCTGAATGATGGAACCTCTGCATTCAAAAGGGAAAGAAAAAAAAGAAGTTTTTTTTACAAAAAAAAAAGTAAAACGTTTTTAAACCGTCGTAAAATTCTTCGCAAAGTAAAATATTTTTGAATCGTCGAAAAAATTAAAAAAGGACAATATTCCTGAATCATCGTACAATCCTTCGCGAAAGCAACGAACCAGGGATAAGAATATTTCTCACCAAATGGAAAAAACCCTTCAAGAGGCACTACAAGACGACCCTTCTCCAGGACCTCGCCCACTTTCAATTTAAGAATACCAGGACCGGCAAGCTAACGGATTTTATTAGATAGAATAGACGATATCCTAGCTTCCCAGGAAGTTGAATGTCTAAGGATATTCGGAATTTTTAAAACTAATCAACGAATGCCTCAGCGCCGTAGCGCATAAATTATATTTTGTTTTATCTTGTTTTTGAAAAAAAAAATAATATAAGTATGATATATTAAAACAATCTTAATCATTGAGAAATTCAAACTTGAACTCTAAATTTTTTTTTTCTTCGCAATGGGAGGACATAGCTCGAAAATTAAAGATGCTAACGCTGACGTAGTCAATGAGATAGAAGTACAGAAAATCGATTTAACAACTGTGCAAATTCTTTTTATAATTCTGATTGTTTTGAGTGGCCTAGAGTTTGCGATAAAAATCTATAGCATGCACAATAAGACCTAAAAAAAAAAGGAGTACACTAGTAGAGCAACGACCTGGATAAGGGTTAATATGGAAAGATGGACACTTTTCAGTAATTACTTAAAAATTGAAAAAGAAAATTTCAATAAAACATACAAATTGATTAATAAAAACCGAAATATTAGGTCGGAAACATTAAATAAGCATCTCGCGGAACTAATAGGAATTGCAAATCGAATTAGAAGCGAAAAACTTCTCAAAAATCATAGAGAAGTAGCTTTGAAAATATATTGGGAGCTTAGAGACAGACTTTTGAGAATTTTGGTCAAGCACAAAATATGTCAAAGTATATCTCACTCCTTGAAAGAACCAATAGTGGTAGACCTTAGTCGAGCAGGCATTGATTAATTCGAAACTGAAAGTGACCCTAACAGCGACCCTGACAACAACCCCGACACCAACCCTGAAAACGGTGAAAATCACCCTGATAAACCCTATATGTCTGAGGTTGAAGTCCCAACTAACAGCAAAATGTCGCAGCAGGAATTTCTGAGACTAGCAGCTTCGGTGGTGAGCGATTTCGATGGTCGACCACAAAATTCGCAAGCTTTTGTCGATTCCCTGGACATACTTAAGGAAATTATGGGAACACACGACCATTTGGCAGTCGTGTTAGTTAAAAGTAAATTAAAAGGTGATTCCCGAAAATTAATATCAGATGAATCTACAATTGAAGAAATCATAAGCAAGTTGAAATTAACAAGCAAAGGTGAATTGGCAAAGGGCTTTGCAGGCACGAATCAAAAATATTATGCAAGAAAAGAAAACAGCTAACGATTATAGCACAGAAATTCAGGAACTTGCAAGCCTTTTGGAAAATTCGTACATATCGGATGGTGTGCCGTCAGGTCTGGCATCTACATACTCGACACAGGCCGCCGTTGATTCCTTTAAAAGCAACGCTTCTAATTCAGAAGTAAAAATGATCATGAACAGTGGCCAATTCGATACTTTGGAATCGGCCGTTTCCAAATTTATGGAGGCCAGTAATGACGCTGTACACCTACCGAGCAATATTATGTTTTACAATAGAAACCAGCAACGACAAAATTATAACCGAACTTACAACTATAATAATAAATATGGACGCGGAAACTTTCGTGGACGCGGAAGAAACTACGGCTACAATAGTTACAATCCCAATTACAACAACAGAAACAATTACCAAAATAGACAAAATACAAACAGTAGGGGACAAATTAATAGAAACATACGCACTCTGAATAGTTAAAAACCCCCGGAAAACCAAGAAACTCCACCACAGAATTAAATGACACCATAATAAAACATTTATACTCCTTCAATTTACATCTTAACAGTTACATTTCAACGAGAACACTAATTAATAACACAATAAACACATTTCTAATCGACACAGGAGCAGATATATCAATTTTTAAACTCAATTTTATCAATGATCAGGCACAAATAAATTCCCACTACACAACAACAATCAATGGCGTTGGAGAGGGAACAATAAAAACACTAGGAGTTATAGCAACAGATCTTCTATGTGAGGATATACTAATTAAACACAATTTTCATATAGTTGACAGCAATTTTTCCATACCATGTACAGGTATATTGGGATTAGATTTCCTAAAAAAATATAATTGCATACTAGACTACCAACCAACACAGGATTGGCTTATTCTCAGACCACAGGACTATCATGAAGATATAGCTATACCCATCCAAAATTCCCCCCAGCATTTATTCAATTTCCGTCCCAGCCAGATCAGAAGTCATCCGATTAATGAACATTCAAGAAAACTATTCAAATATCCTTATTCCATATCAACAGATACAAGAAGGCATTTTGATAGCCAATACAATCACCACTAAAAATAACGCATATGTACGTATCGCCAACACAACACTTCAAAATGCAACAATTTCTGGTAGGAAATTGCATACAGAAAACTTAGACGACTATGAAATCATTAAACCTAAACCCTCAGCAGATCGCACCGAAGAAAAGTTAGAAAAACTTCGAAAAAACTTCCCTTCTTTCGTATTTAAAGAACTTACCCTGTAGGAAGTTGAACTAGTGCAGAAGTATTCTTCGACTACTTCCCAAATCAACAGTACTACTCGCTCGTAATTTCCCCGCCAATGCATTGAACTGTAAACTTTTACAGGTCCGTGCAGCTGCACCCCCCTTTTCCTGAAATTAAAAAATTTTGTTGCCCAAATTAAGTGCTTTTTATGTGCTATTTATGTCCTTACTCAGAAAATTTTTTGCTCGTCTCTGTCAGATTTTAAGGACGAAAACATTTTGTATGAAAAGGGGGGTGTAGCTTCCACTGCAAAATTGAGCCGTTTTAGAATTTTTCAAAAAAATTTAAGTAGGTGGGAATTATGTGCTATTTATGTGCTCCCATTCTATGGATAAAAAAAAATTTTATTTCAAAAATTTAAGGATTAAATCGACGAAAATTGATTTTGGCAAGTACATTTTACCAAAAAATTCCGGATAAAAAAGGTTTTTATCAGAATTAAATTTGTTTATTAATATATTTACATTTTATTCTTTGAAAAAAAAAAACCAAAAAAAAAATTTTTTTTATGTTAAAAAATTTTTATCATTCAACAAGGTTCGAACCCATACGCAAGAGTCAATGTAAGGAAGCTAGAACACGCGGATCCGTTAACAGACCGATCGATTTAACAGAGGGAGAAATCGTGCTGTAACAGGGAATTAACATTGAAATTTTACAGAACCTGAGAGAAAAAGTGCTCTCGTCATTATGTCTACAGCATTTATAGCGGGTATGACAGTTGCTGCTAAGATGGCAATGCAGCGTAGAGTATGAATGCTAGCCTCTTAACCGAGAGGCCTCCGGTTCGAGGCTCATGGAAGTATTTTTTTTTTCAACTTTAATTTTGTTTTTTTTCTGGATGTATTTTTTTAAATTTTATAGAATAGATAAAAAAATATTTTTCTAAAGAGCGCTACTAGAATTTTGGCTGTGCATTTGAAAACCTTTGTGTGTATGTTTGTTAACTAAGGGTTTGTTTGTAAGAAGCCTGTGTATGCTTATGTGTCAAAGAATCGAGTGCGCCCAAATTCTAAGTATTCTGGTTGGAATGAATAAGCGGGAACCGAAAACAATCCCACGAGGAAATCACATGAGTGATGACATGCAATCGAATTTTCCTTATTTTTAGAAATAAGACTGTTCGAAGTAGTTTTTTAAATTACGTGTTTTCAATTTCGTGCATAATTTCGTTCAAAGCAACCGTATTTTCATACTGTATCGTATTTTCAATTGACAGTTTTCTGTATGGCAAGACTACTTGATTTCTTCGTGATTTCAGTCGGAATTACGAAAACGTCGAAAACACGTACTTTCGGCTAAAGCGAGAACACGCTAGAAGAAAAATATGAGAAAGTCTCTTTTATACGTGACACAATCTGTTTGGAAGGCATATTGCATTTGTGAATGAAATTTAGAATTTGAACTTATATTCCAACTTCCGATTAGATTTTCAAAAATTTGGAAAAGTGGATCTGACAAAAAATATAAATGCAATTTGACTTTAAACTTATAAGCTAAAAAAAAAAAAAAACCAGCCATTTTGATTTGGCGAACACGGTGTCGACTTTGGGCACATGACTATGAAGGGAGAGTTCGTAGGTTCAAATCCCCACACAGGAAAATCAAAAGCAAGAAATTAAACATGTAAAAAAAAATTTAAATAGAAAGAAAAGTACGGAAAAACCGAAAAATGTGTGTAGCAATAATTTTTATTAAGCCATACGATTACAAATATCACTCAATATTTTTGAGTCAAAAATATGAATCGCCAATTACCCTTCCAGAAGAGTCGTGGCCGAACGGACAATTAGCTAAAAAGTTTCACTTCTCCGCGATAAGAAAGCAACAATATCGGACGAAAAAACATTGCTGCAATGCTTACAGGGTAGCCAATTTGTTTTCAAAAATTTTAAAATGTTAGGTTTTTCATGGCTTTCTTTTTTCTGCTAACGTCACAGCCGTACAGCCTTTGAAATACTAAATACGTTTATATGGCAGCTAATCGGAATTATAAACTAATCGCGAGTAATGAAGTCGCCGTTTATACGAAAATCCAGAAACAAGAAATTTATTTTTTTCGTGCTACCAGACTGAAAAAAAATCGAAGTGGTAGTACACATATGATATTAATTTTAGTAATTTTCCATTACGAAGTAGTAAAATGTCCGACTCGGATATATTTATTCTCCTTTCAATTAATTAATTAATGAAATATAAATATAAATAATAATGAAATGCTGTTCTTTTTCTATGATTCAAATAAACGGCGCTGCCAGATCATCAAAAACAGCTAAATTTGTGAAAAAAGTGGCATCATCTGGCCACTGAATTCATATGTACTTGTTCAATATGTTTGCGCCGAAACGTAACTGAATTCAATATCCTTAATTATTTTTTGCTTGTTTTCGACGTGTGCAGATTTGGAATAAAAATTTAGATTTTCCTAAATGTTTTCCCTACATTTTCCATAAAAAATCGAGCCTCAATTTTGTTAGTTTTTTCAATTTTTAAATAGGTGTGCAATATTTTAATTTTTGTAATTTTTAGAAAGTTTGGAATATTAGGAAAAAACCAAAATTAAAAAACTAGTGAAAATTTACCTTTTGGTATTTTTTCAGATTTTTTATGGTAAAAGAGCTCAAAATTTGTACTGAAGGTGTCAAATGGAAAAATATGATTTTCACAGTAAAAATGATTTTTTTTTTTTTTTTAAATAAATTTTCATAAATTTATTTGTGTGGTATTTAATTTGAAACATAATAAAGTAAATTTTAAATGAAAATTATGACATTCACAAAAAAATGATTTACACAGAAGAAATTTGGAAAAAACACACGTTTTTGCAGTGTATACTTACTTTATTGACTGACTGTATAATGTGTTGGGTATTGAATTGTCAGGCTCGCCTGACTATAACACTCTACCTTGTTATGGTTTTAATTGTTTTGAAAATAACTAAACCATAAAATCTGAAATAAAAGATAATCAGGTGTATTATCTTGTTGGAAAAATTCATTTATTTAAATTCTTGCGATTTTGCTCTACGCTTAGTAAAAGATTTTTAGTACGTTTATGCGTACGCGAATTTAACAATACAAATGGTGAGAACGATTCTTACTCGCGATGAGCTAACTCACGAAAATAAATCGTGAGCGGCAGGCGCGGCAACTACGGAGGGAAAGGCACTTTAGCCCCTCCAAAAATTTTATTGGAGGGGCCATATATTTAGTCAAAATGAACAAATTTCCGCAATCCTACCAAAATCCGATTCAACCTACCAAAGAAAAAAATACCTACCTGCTGTGGTAGGAAAAGCCCAAAAGTGGGAGCGCTGATCGTGAGTAGTGTGACTTATTGCAATAAATACGCCAGATGCCACTTTTTTCACAAATTTAGCTGTTTTTGATGATCTGGCAGCGCCGTTTATTTGAATCATAGAAAAAGAACAGCATTTCATTATAATATGCTTCGTTTTTTGTATTAATTAATTAATTTATTGAAAGGAGAATAAATATATCCGAGTCGGACATTTTACTACTTCGTAATGGAAAATTACTAAAATTAATATCATATGTGTACTACCACTTCGATTTTTTTTCAGTCGGGTAGCACGAAAAAAATAAATTTCTTGTTTCTGGATTTTCGTATAAACGGCGACTTCATTACTCGCGATTAGTTTATAATTGCGATTAGCTGCCATATAAACGTATTTAGTATTTCAAAGGCTGTACGGCTGTGACGTTAGCAGAAAAAAGAAAGCCATGAAAAAACTAACATTTTAAAATTTTTGAAAACAAATTGGCTACCCTGTAAGCATTGCAGCAATGTTTTTTCGTCCGATATTGTTGCTTTCTTATCGCGGAGAAGTGAAACTTTTTAGCTAATTGTCCGTTCGGCCACGACTCTTCTGGAAGGGTAATTGGCGATTCATATTTTTGACTAAAAAATTTTGAGTGATATTTGTAATCGTATGGCTTAATAAAAATTATTGCTACACACATTTTTCGGTTTTTCCGTACTTTTCTTTCTATTTAAATTTTTTTTACATGTTTAATTTCTTGCTTTTGATTTTCCTGTGTGGGGATTTGAACCTACGAACTCTCCCTTTATAGTCATGTGCCCAAAGTCGACACCGTGTTCGCCAAATCAAAATGGCTGGTTTTTTTTTTAGCTTATAAGTTTAAAGTCAAATTGCATTTATATTTTTTGTCAGATCCACTTTTCCAAATTTTTGAAAATCTAATCGGTAGTTGGAATATAAGTTCAAATTCTAAATTTCATTCACAAATGCAATATGCCTTCCAAACAGATTGTGTCACGTATAAAAGAGACTTTCTCATATTTTTCTTCTAGCGTGTTCTCGCTTTAGCCGAAAGTACGTGTTTTCGACGTTTTCGTAATTCCGACTGAAATCACGAAGAAATCAAGTAGTCTTGCTATACAGAAAACTGTCAATTGAAAATACGATACAGTATGAAAATACGCTTGCTTTGAACGAAATTATGCACGAAATTGAAAACACGTAATTTTAAAAACTACTTTGAACAGTCTTATTTCTAAAAATAAGGAAAATTCGATTGCATGTCATCACTCATGTGATTTCCTCGTGGGATTGTTTTCGGTTCCCGCTTATTCATTCCAACCAGAATACTTAGAATTTGGGCGCACTCGATTCTTTGACACATAAGCATACACAGGCTTCTTACAAACAAACCCTTAGTTAACAAACATACACACAAAGGTTTTCAAATGCACAGCCAAAATTCTAGTAGCGCTCTTTAGAAAAATATTTTTTATCTATTCTATAAAATTAAAAAAAATACATCCAGAAAAAAAACAAAATTAAAGTTGAAAAAAAAATACTTCCATGAGCCTCGAACCGGAGGCCTCTCGGTTAAGAGGCTAGCATTCATACTCTACGCTGCATTGCCATCTTAGCAGCAACTGTCATACCCGCTATAAATGCTGTAGACATAATGACGAGAGCACTTTTTCTCTCAGGTTCTGTAAAATTTCAATGTTAATTCCCTGTTACAGCACGATTTCTCCCTCTGTTAAATCGATCGGTCTGTTAACGGATCCGCGTGTTCTAGCTAGCTTACATTGACTCTTGCGTATGGGTTCGAACCTTGTTGAATGATAAAAATTTTTTAACATTAAAAAAATTTTTTTTTTGGTTTTTTTTTTTCAAAGAATAAAATGTAAATATATTAATAAAAAAATTTAATTCTGATAAAAACCTTTTTTATTCGGAATTTTTTGGTAAAATGTACTTGCCAAAATCAATTTTCGTCGATTTAATCCTTAAAGTTTTGAAATAAAAATTTTTTTTATCCATAGAATGGGAGCACATAAATAGCACATAATTCCCACCTACTTAAATTTTTTTGAAAAATTCTAAAACGGCTCAATTTTGCAGTGGAAGCTACACCCCCCTTTTCATACAAAATGTTTTCGTCCTTAAAATCTGACAGGGACGAGCACAAAATTTTCTGAGTAAGGACATAAATAGCACATAAAAAGCACTTAATTTGGGCAACAAAATTTTTTAATTTCAGGAAAAGGGGGGTGCAGCTGCACGGACCTGCATAATGAACAGTATCTTAACGGGCTTACCAGGAATTGACTGTTTTGTATATCTCGATGACATCGTCATCTATGCCAGAAATTTAAATGAACACGAGATGCGGTTAAGAAGAGTACTCGAGGTATTGAGAAAAAACAATCTAAAATTGCAAACAGAAAAATGCAATTTCTTACAAAGATGTTGTGAGTCCATACTCAACTCACGAGCATTCAGCATGGTCATATGATCACCATTTGGACAGCGGTATGTCCGAGGATTTTTCCAAGACCATCTGCCACTACAACCATAAATGTTTTATTTCGAACAATGGCAACAGCAGCAAACCGATAGCGCGCGGGTCAACGTCGAACATATGCAAGAGTTCGAGAGGTTTCGACCTGCAACGCAACGTCCCTGCAATAGTGGCATGTACGCAGGCATAATTATAAGCGTCTAGCCATTCGTTATCGTCTAAGCGAGTTATGACGGTCCTGGGCAAATTCAAGGACGTAGAAGATAACACGGGAAAATCCTTATTACGGTTATCTTAAAACGCTAAATTGAGGTCGTACCGTAATAAAAGTATGAGGGTTGGAAATTCGAGCTGCCCTCTGTAGGGATGTTTATGTTATGCACTAGTATATAAGGAACATTTTTGAATAAAACGAGAGAGTCGTCATGCGTGTTTAAAAGGATACACATTAAGAAATAAAACTTAAATGGTCTTTATGCATTTTTAAAGAAACGTAACATATTTGGCGCAGCCGGTATTCGACCGATTTTGCGGTTGGATGCGAATCCGATTTAAATTTAATAAAACGCGGTTTAAAAAAAAAAAAAAAAAAAAAAAAAATATTTTTTTTTATTCGGAACGGAAATTTATATTAATAAAAAAAAAAAAAACCAACGGTAGCAGTTAGCAGTAACAAGAGTAAGCAGTTTACGAGAGAAGGAAGGACAAAGAAGAAAGAAAAACTTAAAGAAGCAAGATGATAAAATCGGTGAGTACATAAGAAAAATATATAGGTTTTTGTTTTTCTCATCCTTGAGTCCCAGTTGGTAGCATTTGTTTTTTTTTCTCTTCTAGACAAAGTTATTTTGTTTCTGCCATATGGCCGAAGGAATTGAAGTATTAAAAGAGAAATTAAAAAAATTCGAAGACGATTCCGACGTCATTCTGAGAGAAGCAAGAGAATTAGTTCAAGAGGCAAACTTTAATAAAGAAGTCTCAGAATTAATAAGCAATCACATAGTGTTAGGGCAGTTTTCGAAAATTGCAGAAGCGACATATCTTATAAACCAAGTTAAAAATAGACTAAGCGCTTCAGAAAAAGAGAAAGAAGAAAAGATTGAGTTGTTGGAAAACACAATAGAAGGTTTGTCACGAGCGTGCAAAAACTTGAAGAAACAGATTGATGTTCAAAACAAACTAATAGAAGATTCCGAAAGTACTAATCAAGAATTAAGAGAAGCATTAACTAAAGCAGTCGGTGAGGAACTAGCAGAAACACTAGAAAAAGATAAAGAACGGTTGAGAGAAAGCGAAGAACAAGTAGAAATTTTGAAAGAGGAGATAAAACATTTGAAGCTTTCTTTGAAAAACGTGTGCGATACTAATAATTCTCCAAGCCCTAATCCAGAACGAAAATTCAGACAAAATAGCACCAACACCGATTACACAGCAAGTACGAGCGATCCAAATTTAATTCCAGTATCAAGAAATCCCATTACTGATACCTTTTTACAGCCCATGAATCCAAATTGACCAGAAATAAATATCAACATGCCGAATCCGCCACAAATAGATGAATTAATGAAAAAGGTCAACCGATTGGTACCATATTTTTCAGGATCAGACAACAAAGAATTGATATTGGAAGTAGAAAAATTTGTTACGGGAATTGAGTTGTTAAAAAGTGTGATTGGCGGTTTCGATGTGTCAGACATCATTAAGTGCGTTAAAAATAGATTGTCAGGGGAGGCTTATATGAAGGTAAGCCGAAGAACAATAAACAGTTTAGATGAGCTCGGAGATTTAATAAAAAGAGAATTTTTAAAGAAACGAAGCCTAGAAGTAATTAGATCAGAGATAACTAATGCAAAACAACAAGAAGAGGAAAGAGCATCGGCATTCGGGGGAAGATTAGAGTTTTTATTAAATGAAGCAGAGAGCTTAATTAAAAAGGATTGGAGTGACGTGGAGGCATTAGCAGCGCTTAGCGAATATAGGAAATTAGCGAAGAATAAATTCATCTTTAGGGTAAAAGATCCATACATGCAGAATCGCCTGGAAGGATCAAAAGATAAACCTCTTGCAGACCTAATAAAATTAGCCAAAGACTCAGAAGACCTGCATGAGGAGAATAACAGAAAGCCTTTGTTTAATCAAACACTCCCAGTAGGAACGCAAAACATTCTTTGTTCGTTTTGCAATTTGGTAGGTCATACATGGGACATCTGCTCACAGAGGAAAAATACGCCCTTTTGCACCAGTTGTGTCCAGTATGGGCACCAATATAATGAGAAATGCAATTTAAAGAATAAAATGGCCACTGTTTTCAAGTATGAATCATGCAATTTTTGCGGAAAAGCAGGACATTCAGAGGAGAACTGTTTTAAGAAAATGAAATCATTGTTTTGCAATTTATGTCAGTTAAATGGTCACAGAACAACCCCATTTTGCAAACAAAGAAAATCAGACATTACCGCACAGAGAAATTCACAATCAATGAGGGAGCCATTTGGCCGGAATCAAGAATCTAATAATAGAGCAGGAATTCCCCTAAATTCGCAAGCCTCAAACCATAGCGCGGAAAATATCCGTATGCAAAACATGCGTTCAGACAATAAAAATATTAAATGTTATAAATGTTCCCAATTTGGACATATAGCCAAATTTTGTAAAGGACAACAGATAAATAGTAACAACCAGGGAAACCCCCAGCGGCCCGGTCAAGGCCAATAAACCGGGACGCCAGATTAAAATTCGAAACTAATAGGCCCAACCAAAGCTCGTCTGGCAAAAAGAAAGTAAAATTCATAGATACGAAAGAGGAATTTAATTTAGAGGAGCCAGACATCTCCAAAATACTATTAGAGGATTTAGAAGAGGAGTCGAATAGATTTAAATTAAAAAATATTGATAGTGAGAAGGAGTTGTTATTTAAAAGAAAAATAATAAAACCAAAAGTGAGCTTTGGCAGTGTAATTGTCCATAAAGAGAGTTCTAACGAAATGACAGACAAGAGCCAAATGAGAGAAAGTATCATATCTCTTTGCCAGGAAGATACTAACATAAAACTAGCTCAGAAAGGCAAAACGACAGAAAATTTAATGAATTAAAACGAAGATAGAGTAAAACTTGTATTTTTAACGATTTCTTTTGTGTTATTCATTTTAAGTTTTCTAATCGAAAAGGTCATAGTGAGCTGTGTTTGGATTAGTAAAATGTGGGATGAACACAAAAAACAGGTCATTACAAAAACATCAAGTAGCAATGAATCGGCACTTAACATCGAAGGTTCGCAGTCAGTGTCAGACGACGCATTTGTAGTATTTCCCTGTGGACAAGCTATAAATAAAAGGGTTACCTTGTTAGTAGACACTGGGGCTGACACAAGTTTAGTTAAGATAGAAACTTTAAAATTACACGAGACTATTGATGAAACGGACAATAGAAAGTTTACAGGAGCGTTCGGGGGGTGCATTCAAAGTAAGGGCACAATAAGAATGATACATTCTGAAAATCCCCAATTAAACTTTAAATTTCATGTAGTACCAAAGGGTACAAAAATTCCAGCAGATGGACTGTAAGGACGGGATGCTCTAAGAAATAGAGCCATAGTAAATCAAATCAGAAAGGAAGTTATATTTTACGATCAGAAAGAAGAAATTGCGCGTCTACCACTTGTTAGTACCGATAGCAAAAGGATTTGTATTGCAGGAGCAGTGACGATCAACGCTAGAGAAGCAAGGGTAGTGGAAATTCAGGCAAAGGGTCTGTCAGGAGATGTTGTTATAAATAAAAAAGAGATTTTCCCAAATGTGTTTGTGGGAGGAACTTTAACAAAAATTTATAATGGAAAAGGATATATACCCATTTTAAATACGAGAAACAGTACTGTTCACATAGGCACAGCCATTGAACTAGAGGGGGAAGGGATGACGAGTTTTGAAGAACCAAAGTCCCCAAACATAAATTATCTAGGAGAAGAAAACGAGGTAAATAATCGTCGGAAAATTTTGTTAGAAACGGTTAATTTGAATAAAAATCTTAACGAAGAGGAGAGAAATTCTATGACCAAAATTTTTGAAGAATATTCAGACGTCTTCCATTTAAGTGGAGACAAACTATCTTACACAACGGTCTTAAAACACGAAATCCCTACTGAACTGGGCCATCCGCCAATAAATACGAGACAATACAGATTACCAGAAAAGCATAAAAAGGAAATAAATGAGCAAGTTGAGAAAATGTTAGCAGACGGTGTGATTATGCCAAGCAAATCGCCTTGGAATTCACCCATTATTTTGGTCCCAAAGAAAGAAGATAAAGATGGAAATAAGAAATGGAGGTTGGTTGTCGATTTTAGAAAACTGAACGAAATAACCATCAAACAGGTTTTTCCAATCCCAAGAATAGATGAGATTCTTGACCAGTTAGGCTACAGTCGTTATTTTTCCACATTAGACTTAGCTAGTGGCTATCACCAGGTGTTAGTTGACGGCAAGGATAGGGAAAAAACGGCATTTAGCACGGGTATGGGCCATTTTGAATTTGAAAGGATGCCATTCGGTTTGACAGGAGCGCCAGCCACTTTTCAACGCATAATGAATAATATATTAACCGGTTTGCAGGGAATAGATTGTTTCGTATACCTGGATGACATTGTCGTCTATGCGAGGAATTTAGAATCCCATGAGACACGATTAAGAAAAGTATTAGGAGTACTGAGGGCTAATAATTTAAAATTGCAGACGGAAAAATGCCAATTTTTAAAGAAAGAAGTGGTATATTTAGGCCATAAATGCTCAGAATCGGGTGTTCTACCAGATCCTTCCAAAGTAGAATGCGTTAAAAACATAAAGCCACCGAATAACATTAAACAGTTACAGGCGTTCCTTGGCCTAATTAATTATTATAGAAAATTCATCCCAAAAGCCGCAGAGATTTCTTTACCACTAACTAAACTATTGAGAAAAGAACAAAAATTTGTATGGAGTGAAGGTTGCCAAGAGGCAATGGACAGACTGAAACATGCAGTAACAAGTCCTCCAATATTGCAATATCCCGACTTCAATAAAACTTTCATTTTAACTACAGACGCCAGTAACGAAGCTTTGGGGGCAATACTTTCTCAAGGAGAACAGGGACAAGACCTACCAATATACTACGCTAGCAGAGCACTTAACGCAACAGAAAGACGTTATTCCACCATAGAAAAGGAATTTTTGGCTATAGTATGGGCAGTAAAAAGTTTTAGAACTTATCTTTTGGGAAATCACTTTAAAATATACACAGATCACAAACCACTTAAGGGAATAGCAAATTTAAAGGACCAGGACACCAGGCTAGGCAGATTTCGTTTAAAACTTTTAGAATATGATTTTGAAATTTTTTATAAACCAGGTAAAAATAATCTAAACGCAGACGCATTAAGTAGACTTCCGGCCGAAGAAAATAAAATATCGGTTATTACAAGATCGAAATCACGAACAGGAAATGACATAGTAGCAGAAGAACCGACAGAAATAGACATAGCAGATAACAGCGTTTCAGACAGCGAAGACACTGCGGCATTCATTACCGACCCACAAGACATTCAGAGAGTGTTAAAGGTTTTTCATGACACTCCAATAGGAGGCCATAAGGGATTTTTGAAAACGAATCAGAAAACAGTTTAAGTGGGAAGGGATGCAAAGACAGATCAAAAATTACATAAATGCGTGTCAGCTTTGCCAAAAGAACAAAAGCTCCCGCATAGATAAAATGCCGATGGCTATTACAGATACCCCTCACAGACCATTTGACAAAGTATTCATGGACATAGTTGGTCCACTGCCTATTTCATCCAGGGGAAATAAGTACATCCTTACATTCTTAGACGATTTTTCAAAATACTTTATTTGCACACCCATTCCAAATGTGGAGGCATCAACAGTAGCAAGAGCCTTTTTCAATGAAATAATTTCCAAATTTAATATCCCTAAAGTATTGGTAACCGACAATGGCACTAACTTCACATCCGTCCTATTTAAAGAGGTTTGCAAAATTCTTGGCATTAAAAAATCGCAAACTTCGCCATACCACCCGCAGGCCAATGGTGCACTCGAAAGAAGTCACCGGCCTCTGGCAGAATTCCTTCGAAATTTTGTGAATGAAGATGGAACAAATTGGGACGAATGGCTGCATCATGCTATGCACGTGCATAACAACACGGTACATTCGTCCACAAAACAAACTCCCAGTAGAACTCTTTTCGGCTTTGAATTCGAGATTCCAATAAAATTAAAACATAAACCAGGTCCCTTGTATAATCCCGATGATTACAGCAAAGTTTTAAAGTATCAAATTCAGAGAAGCTATGAAATTGTTAGACACAATCAAAAAGCCGCAAAAGAAAAGTCGAAAACATATTATGATAAAAATTCAAAAGAAAGAGAATTCAGGATAGGGGATAAAGTATGGCTGAAAAATCAAAATAGGCAAAATAAATTTTCACCTA
This sequence comes from Chlorops oryzae, assembly GCA_020466095.1. Lineage (NCBI taxonomy): Eukaryota > Metazoa > Arthropoda > Insecta > Diptera > Chloropidae > Chlorops > Chlorops oryzae. Next base: position 55,436 of record JAIPUU010000501.1, read on the forward strand.
TTTGGGAGGGACCGTTCGAAGTGGTTTCCATTCTGTCTCCAGCTAACGTAAAATTACTTATAAAAGGAAAGGAAAAAACTTATCACAAAAATTTGTTAAAATTAAACCAAAATACAAAAGAAATTAACACTTCAAAAGAAGATTCAATACATCAGATCAAGAGCTCAATCCAAAAGTGTGATAGCTCAAGCAAAATGTCAAGCGGTGAAAAGATTTTTAAAGAATACCTCAGCCTTTCTAACCATGTAAATCAAGCTAAAATTAATGAGAGTGGGGGTACTTACATACGCACAGAATTCATTAATAATAGCAATAAAGATCCCAAAAACTTTAATCAAAATAGAAGTCAATTTGATAACAGCCATATTCACCTATAAAGAAAAATCAATTTTAAAAGAGTTAAAGAAAAGTAGCCACTGTTCAATACGAAATAACTGCAATTTCATTTTTAATAACAAAACAATTATCAAAAGTATAGAACAAGACACAATTATTGTTAAAAATGGGAAAAATTTACAACTAAAACAAAATTGCGATAAAAGAAATATTACGATTGACTCTAACGCCCTTATTACATTCTCGAACTGTATGATTGAACTCGGGGGCGAGGAATTTTACAACTCAAAGGCAATTATGGAAGATAGATTTTTTTACCCCGAAAATAAAATACTCGATTCAATTCCAAACAGTTCAATCGTTTTTGAAGATATGGTAGTCAACCGCTTTAAAAATAGACCATTCATAAAAGAACAGATTCTCCATAGAAACGTATCATACGGAATTAGTGGCACTCTTTTTCTAATGATCAGTGTAGGGTTATTAGGAGTATATCTTATGATGAAAAGAAGGGCGGTAAAAGTAGAAATTAAACAGGAGATTGCAAAGGATAATACAAAAATGAACACAAATGAGGGCATGTAACTGATTGAGGGTCGTGTTGTTGTGAGCGGTGACGGTTCGACACAGTGGCATGCGGCTAGCTCACCGTATTTGGGCGTAGGCTTTGCCACCCCGCACATCAACCCAATCAATTATACAAAAAAATGTGTCGAAATAGTGGATTCAAAAAGAAAGAAAATTTTTAAAGATAGAAAGAAAAAAAGCAAGCGAGAAAAAAAATTAGATGAAAGAGAGCAAAAGAAAGAGAGTAAGGATACACAAATACCTAAATCGTCCGATAAAAAAAAAAATACACACCCTAATCCCTGCAGAATAACCCCACACATTCATTCATTCACCTAACACGCACTACACATACCATCCTCACACATTCACTCATTCATACTGCTATCCCACTAGAAAAAAAGTCCCGCCCATTTATCACTCCGCCTAATGTCACGGTCCGAAGTCTGGAGCAGCCCACCCACTGGGTACATCACTGCGGTACCCAGTCCAGTGAGTACGCTATAGCTCCTATTTAAAATTTTGAGCGTACTCCCCATAATCCGTAATAAATGTCCGTTTTCTAGTCCTTAGTCCGTTGGTCCATTGTCGTCTATGGGATACCTATTTTCCTACTGGGAATCCCAGAAATATTATTATACTTTACCACATTATAAAAAAAATATAATCAAGCCTTTATTTTCCAGGTATTTTTCATGTTTTATTTACTTTTATTTATATGATTTCTTTTCAATACTCAGAAGAAATATACATATATATTAGGTGTAGTAAAAAGAAATCCATTATTTTTCCAATAGATGGCGTTATTTATCTGCATCTCGCGTTGTATAAGTCCGATCGTGTTCCGCTAGGGGGCATTAGAAAGATGACAGTTCCTACTAAAAAAGCTTTTTTGACACTTTTTTGATTGATTGATTCAGTTTTGTTTAAGAGCTTGTCAAAGATGGACATCAGCAAAGAGAAAATTCGCTACATTTTACAGTTTTTCTTCGATAAGGGAGAAAACGCAAGCCAGGCGGCTGAAAATGTGAATAGCGTTTATGGACCTGATACTGTAACAGCCAATCATGCGCAATTTTGGTTTCGTCGATTCCGTTCCGGTAACTTCGATGTCAAGGATGCACCACGCACTGGAAGGCCAATTGTCGAAAATGTTGATAAAATCATGGAAATTATCGAGTACGACCGTCATGTTAGCACTGTTTCGATTGCAAAAGAGCTAAAGATTGCACAAAAACCGTTTGGAACCATTTGAATAAGGCTGGATACACAAAGAAGCTCGATGTATGGGTGCCACACGAGTTAACGCAAAAAAACCTCATAGACCGAATTTCCATCTGCGAATCGCTGCTGAACCGCAACAAAATCGACCCATTTCTGAAGCGGTTGGTGACTGGTGATGAAAAGTGGGTCACTTACGACAACGTCAAGCGAAAACGGTCGTGGTCGAAACACGGTGAACCGGCGGAAACGGTGGCCAAGCCAGGATTGACGGCCAGGAAGGTTTTGCTGTGTGTTTGGTGGGATTGGCAGGGAATTATCTACTATGAGCTGCTCCCATATGGCAAAACTCTTAACTCGGAACTCTACTGTCAACAATTGGACCGTCTGAAGGAAGCAATCGCCCATAAGCGGCCAGCTTTGGCCAATAGGAGAGGAATTGTGTTCCATCAGGACAACACCAGGCCACACACATCGATAGTGACTCGCCAGAAGCTCCGGGAGTTTGGTTGGGAGGTTCTTCTGCATCCACCTTATAGTCCGGACCTGGCACCAAGTGATTACCATCTGTTCCTGTCCATGGCGAACAATTTTGCTGGTGAAACATTCGCTTCAAGAGAGGCTTCTGAAATTCGACTGTCTCAATTTTTTGCTAATAGGAACGAGGGCTTCTATGAGAGAGGCATAATGAAATTACCTTTAAAATGGCAACAAGTTATCGAACAAAACGGCGCATATTTGACCTAAATCGGGTCATTCTAACTATCTTAAATAAAGCCCTCAATTTAATGCAAAAATAGTGGATTTCTTTTTACTACACCTAATATATATTTAAAATTTTTACATATATGTCTATATTTGTATGCGAAATTTAACACTAATGAGTATATATATATATATTTATAGATATGTATACCCTGACGAGGGTAGAACAAGGGAGAGAGAAAAAAAGAAAAAAAACTAATCTGGCGGAAAGACTAAAAGCAATTTGGTGGTTTTCTATGTGAGCATTACGAAATCTGGTGGAAAGACTAAAGGCAAAAAAAAAAATTAACGTTTTCTATGTGGGTAATGAACTTTGGTTCAATGATCAAGCTAATATGGTGATAGAAATGAAGCATATGTTTTTATAGCATAGGAGAGCGGCAGAAAGTTTTCTGGAAGGAATGAAATTCGAAAGAATTTTAATGACCGGAAACCGGAATATTTATTTATTCATATTTTTTTTTTTTTTTTTGATTTTAGTTATTTGTATTTTTCGCTGATTTTATTTATTTGTAATTTTTACAAAAAAAAATTTTATAAAAGAAATGAAGAAAAGAGACTATTTAAAGAAAAAAAAAACTCTTTCATTGTAAAAAAAAAAAAAAAAAAAAAAAAGGAAACCAAAGAAAAAAATGTACCAAACTGTACTTTATTAAATGCAATATAAAAACCAATTACCTTACTTATAGCATTTGGTGGTAATGGAAGATTAAATCCCCTTAGTACCTGCTATAATTTGTTTTTTCTCAAAACGAATATTTAAGAAGAATTAAATTCTCTTAATATTGAGCCAATAGATTAAATCTAATTGGATGTTGCGAGTTAAACTCGTGTTCAAAAACTGACTTTTCTAATACTCTGCTGCGACTTATATAGGACTATTTTCCCAACAGTTTGTTTAGAGGACAAGGATCCACCAACAATTTTTCATTTTTCTTACATTTTCAATCTAAAGGAGCTTTTTGAAATTATCCGAATATTTTTTTTTTTATGGAAAATTGCAACCCTGGGTTCCCTTCCAGTCTTTATTATATGTTCGTCCTGCTCTCATGATCTTGTCTTTTCTTTTGATTATACTCTCAGCTCTCTCTCATTCTCGAGCTATCATTTTGGATTTTGACAGTTGTAATTTACAAAAATGTAAACAAATATGGTTTTGTTGTGCGCGGAAAAGAAAACAAAATAAGCAGTGTCGTGTGCTTATTTAGAAAAGTGACAGTGATAACAAAATTTATAAAAAGAATATTTAAACAAAAAAAGTAGGAAGATGTCATCTATCACCAGAATCTACTGTTTGGCTATTTTTCGATGGAAGGAGAAGACTTAAAGCTAAGTATTAATCTTAAGGCTAAAGCTAGGTTATAATTATAAAACAATTTAACTATATTTTCATTCATTTTAATTCATTTTAATTCATTTTAATTCATTCTAATTTATTTTAATTCATTTAAATTTATTTTAATTTATTTTAATTCATTTTTTAAAAAATTTTAAAATTTTTTTAATTTATTTTAATTTGAATTTTTCAATTTTTTTCCTTGCATTTTTGGAAGGGTTTTCCGTTTTTGGGCTTCCGGAGTTATTTGAGTGGTGGTAAATTTTTTTGGTCTTTTCAGATGCTTTATTTTTACGTTTTTTGGTGGCGGTTTAAATTAATTTAATTGGTTAAACTTTTCATTGACTTTTTTTTCTATTTTAGGGCTTTTTTTTTGAATTTCGTTATGTCCAACCTCCCCTTTACCCCCTTTCGGTGAGGCCGTAAACTCAGAAACTTCTTGCTCTGGTTGATTTTTTTTGCTATTATTTCCCTAATGGGCTTTTTTACCATTTGCTTTTCAGGCTCCAGGTTTGCTATTAATTTTAAATTTGTTTTTATTTGGCCGGGTCAAATTTAAGCTTTTCTTTGGGTCTTGCCACTGTTAAATGTTGGTGGTTTGGGTTGCATATTTAAAATGGCGTTGATTCCGGGGTGTTGGGAAACGCCAATATTCGGGCTTGGTCCGGCTCCAAAGGTTTTTGTCTAAAATTAATGTTTGGTTTAATTTTTTTATTTATTTATTTTTTTTCAAATTCTTTTCTTTTTTCCATTAATTTAATTCTTGGGAAGCCCTAAAGGTCGGCCGTGATCCATTTAAAGCTGGTTGGAATGGCGAAGGTGTTAAAAATGGCCACTATAAAATTTTGGTGTGAAGAAAAAATTCCAGTTTTTTTGTTTATTCACAATATTAAATTTTTTTATTTATTTTTTTTTTTTTTTTTTTTTTTTTTTTTTTTTTTAATTATTTCAGTTCTTCGAAGCCCTAAGCTCAATCAAGCTTTTATCAGGGGCAATTTTGAATCCATAAAACAGGTAAAAAAAAAAATTTTAAAAAAAGTCTTTTGCTATAAAAATTTTTTGTAAGGGTTGTAAAGAAATTAATAATTTAGTCTCTTTGTTTTTGGGGCATTTAGGATAAATTAAATTTTTTTAAAATTTTTTAAAATTTTTTTTTTTTTTTTTTTTTTTTTTTTTTTTTTTTGTTCTTTTAACACCCTTCCGAAAAGGCTTTATCTCTAATTTTCAATTTTTTATCACCGGGCATTCAATTTGCATTATTTTAAACCAGGATATATAAAATATTAGGCCAAAAAGATTTTTGCGTTTTAAGCAAATTCCCACCATATTAGGGCGGTTTCTTTAAAAAAACCGAATAATTTGTAACTACTTTCCCTTGGACTTGGTGGGCGAATAAAAGCGGTTTTTAACTAGGTTTAAATTTTTTCCTAAAATTTTTTTCTGGAACAATTGTTTTTTTAATTACTACGGCACCCGAATATTAATATTTGCTCTTTGTCATAGCCCCTTTTTGCTTTTAAAAAAACAAATTTATAAAATGATCTCATACAAAATTAAATTATCTTTTAGGGAATTCCCAAAAATCAATTATTTTGAAAAGGGCCCTGTTTTTTTTGAGCCCCATTGGAGGTCTTTTGTTAAAACATTTTTATTTTCTTTAATGCAATTGCTTGCCTTTTCACCCTACTAGTCCGGCCGAAATTTTTAATTTTAAGCGGTTAATTTTTGGATTACCGTTCCCGGTTCGATGTTGGGCCTGCAATAAATTTTGGGCGGTTTTAACTTTAGTGATTTTAATAATTTCCATATTTTGTTCGGATACGAATGGTCCGGGTCGGATTTTACTTTATTTCAACTTCGAATTATGTTTTATATTCTTCGCCTGAAAACCTGATTGACATTCAGTCGCCATGGGTTTTCCTTGGTTTCAAACTTGGGAAAATTTTGATCCTTTCCTTTTCATAGAAAATTTATTTAGACTACCTTCTTGACCGGGATTTTTTCCCATTAATTCAAATTACTTTGAAAAGGGCCCTTCCCGTTTTTGTTGGTAAAGGATTGAGGTCCTTTTGTAAAAAATTTTTTTTTTTATTTCTTTACAAAAGTTTGGTCCCATTTTCCCATCTCTTTTGGTAAAACACCCCTAACCCTTTTAATCCTTGGAGAAAAAATTTTAAATTTTAACCGGGGCTTAAGAGTCTTTTATTCCAAACGGTGTCTTCGGATCAAATTAAAATGCTGCTTATAAATCTTTCGGGAGCTTTTGGGTAACCAAATTTCCACCGGCCATTCCAGGAATCCCTAAGCTGTTTGGTGTTTGGTATGGGAAACCCTGACTCTTCAATTTTTATCTTATTTGCCATTTACTCCCTAAATATTTTAATCCTGTGAAAATTTCTTTTTTCAGTTAATATTAGTTGCCTGGGTTAAACTTGTGTATTCGTTAAAGGAAGGCTTTAAATTTTGAACTCCTTCGTCTAAATAAACGAAAACCTTTTTGGAGTTGAGGGATCTTTTCCTAAGGCGGACTCTTTGCCATTACCAAACCAAAGGCTACGTTAATGATTAAAGGAGCCTCACGTAAAGGGGTCTTTTAATTTCTTTTTAGTGGATTTGCCAGAAAGCCTTTATCTGTAAATAAATTGTCTTATTACTGGATTCCTTATAGGGCTATTGGTCTTTAATTTCTTCATTTCTTTCTGATTAAACAAACTCTACCCTTTTTGACGATTGGATGGGAAGGAAAAATTCCTTCCTTGAAATTGGGATTTAAAAAACTTGGTCATGGGGGCTGGGTAGTGGCGGCATTGGTAGTCTTCTTGGTTCCTAATTAATGTTTCTAACGGTTTTTTAGGTGGCGCATTGTAAGGCGAGGCTAATTTGAGTTCTGGGGATAATTCTCGGGACATCCGGCCCATTCCCAGAATTCTTAAGCTCCTTGTGAACTTTTGGTTTTTTCTTAAAAATTGAGGTCAAATTTCCAAAATCAATCCCTAGGTATAGCTTCCAACAAAATAAAACTAAATTTTTTTAATTCCCTGAACAAATTTAACTTTTTACGGTTTTATTAGCTGTCTTACATTTTCTCTTTTGCTTAATGAATGTTCTGATTTTCAGAACATTACCCTTTAAACGGTTAATAACGAAACCTTTTCTTCGGATGTGCGAAAAGCTTTATCCCTTAAGGCGGCACAAATTATTTTTTCAATTAACCCCGAAGGGGGAAATTTATTTTGTAAATTTGTAAAGGGAGTTAACTCCGGGCAAAAAAATTTTTTCAGGATCCTAATGATTTAGAAGCGTCTTCCGTCGTCCGCTGTCCTCCGTGTCCGTGTCCCCGGTCTTCGTTTGCCGTTGCCGTCCTCCTGGTCGGATTCCTCCAAAGGCACCAACAATCAAATTTCCCAGGTTTCGGGACGAGTTGTTGAAAATGGGAGAAGCCCCTCCACCCACTAATTTAATTTTTTCTTAAATGCTTGTAATTCGCCAAAAATTCCATTTTTTTGGGTTACTGGAAACTGGGTTCCTGGCAAAAATGGAGCCCCCCTTGGACCCCCAAAATAACCCAAAATGGGCTTTCTAACTTGTGGTTTTCCCTAGGCCAAATTGCGCATAGGTTGGGAAATGGAGGTGAGGACAAAAATTTTGTAGCCCGCCCCTGGAAAATAATTCTCTTCCGAAGTGGCTGGTTCTTCCAAATTTACCAACAAATAAAGGTGTTTTTTTTATCCCGCCCCTGCCCCCACTGGTTTTTTCTAATTGAGTAAAAGGGTAGAATTCAATCCCTAGGTTCCGGCGCGAAAGGGAGGAAAAAATTTTGCCCCCACTCCAGCCCCTGGTTTTTCTAATTCCAAGAAAAGGTAAATTAAACTCCCTATTACTGGGGTTGGGTTTTTCCCCCCCATAGCCCCTTAAATTTTTCGTTTATAAAAGAAGTGAAGTTCAAATCCCATTTCACCCGATAAAGGTGGTTGGGGAAATAAAAGGCCCTCCCTCACCCCCAAATGAGGCAAAAAGTCCTTAATTCACCTTTTTCAAAGTCGGGCGACCGATTTATTTTTCTTTTTTAATGCTAATTTACGTTTTCTTCTTAATTTACTGATTTTTTTGTAATTTTTTTGTTTTTTCTTTTCAATAGCTTCACAGAAAATACGGGCTCGGGCTTGTTCATATTCGATCTTCCGTACATGAAGGGATTTGGGCTCATGCCGCGGCTTTGGTTCTTCATTCTGCGGTGGTCTAGCCAAGATTTTAAGATTTCCGGATGTTAATTTAGCTGGCTCGGGACTCCGGCTACCTCCGCCAGTCGGTTGTTTAAATTGCGCTTGCTCATATCTCCTTCATATACGCAGTACGAATCGATTTTGCCACACAAGAAACACTTCATCTCATGGAATGTGCTCTTGCACCTATTCTCGTTTGGCACGGTATTTTTTTTGAAGTAGTCACCGGGCATTCCACAACCAAAACATAGGTTTAGGTGGAACGGCGAGGGACATAGTGTGGTATTTTTTTGAACACCTGCTGCGGAATTGTCCACAGGTAAATTTTGTTTTTGCATATTTGTATCATTATTAAATTTTCTGTTTTCGACTTTAGGATTGGACAAATTACCCGCTTTGAAAGCCTCGACGCTTGGACTAGGCATGATGGTCACTTCGGTTTCTACGGCTGTGTCACTATTTTGGATTTCATTGATTTGTCTGGGCTTGGGACGCGATTCACGCAGCACCTTTTCTGCCCGTCGACATTCAATTTTTAGATCAGACAGATATTGAATTTTACTAGCAAATATCATGGTGGCTAGTGGTCCCCGTATGTTACTTTTAATTATTTCTAATAATTCACTCTCTGCTATTCTCTTTTGTAGGCGAAAGCTAATGTTATGGACATCCGAGTAAAAGTCATCGAAACTTTCTCCGATTTGTTGCTTGCGCTCGACTAATTCTCGGATTATTTCAAAATCAGACTGGCTGCCTTTAAAATGACTAAGCAATTCTCGCTTTACATCTAAATAATTTAAACCTGCTTTATGCTTATTGTCTTCGAGGAATTGCCAAAACCATTTCGTAGCATCGTCCTTTAAAAGGCAGTGGAAATCATTAAATAACATATGGTGAGCTACCCCATGAGTTTCTGCCATTCGTTCAATTCTAAAAATGAAACTTTCTGCTGTCATTTCTTTATTAGTTCCATCGTATTTGATGTGCCATTTGTTGAGATCGAGACGATTCAATTGGTTAATTTCACGACTGCTCAGAGGCTCTTCAATAAGTGCATAAGGAATATTAGTGGGAGTGGACTGTGAAGGTCTACCAATTTGTGGAGGATTATTTTCCAACCCATCCAGGCGATCTTCTACTACGCTGAATCTATGTTTTATCTCAAGGCAGCTTTGGGTACACTCAACTACAGCTCTATTGTGTGCGGTCATTAATTTCTTTAGGTCTAACAGCTGTTGAAGTATTGCTGGCTGATTTATTTGGACTTCCTCACAAGGTACTTGTTTGTCTATATAATTTAAATTTTCCCCTTGCTCATCATTTATTTCATTTACAGGATTATTTTCCATGGCTTGTTTTTTTTCAATATTGGACATTTCGAGTATGGCTTCTAGCTTGGACGAGAAACTTAAGGACTGATCCCCCCTAATGGATTGGTGGTTAATATCAGTGGATTTGAGAATTTCAGGATAATTGGACGCTACTTGTTGTTGGATCTGCTTGGATAGGGTTCTGGTAATTCGTTGATCAGGTGGGATATTCATAGATATATTTAAATAATTTTTATTTTATTTAAACAAAAAAATTTAAAAAAAAATGATATATATATATATGTAATTCATTCAAATTTTAATTTCATTCCAAATTTTTGATTCAATGTTTTAATTCCGTTTTGAAATTGTAAATTCAATTTTTGTTTTAATGAAAAAAAAAATTTATTTTTATTTATTTAAAAAAATTTAATTTTTCTTCTGAGATGTTATATAAAAAAAAAAAAATAAAAATAATAAAAAAAGTTGTAAAAAAACGATAATTTCAGTTTTTTTTTTTTTTTTTTAATTTCTGGATTTTCCCTCTAGGTACTCCAAGTATCCCATGGTCCGTCTGTCATGTCCGTGTCAATCTAAGCCCCCTCCCTCCCAAACGCTAATATTTACAGACGACGACTCACTACACACATTTTACTTTTGTGCGCAGGATGCCTCCGCCTTTCCAGTATATAAGCCTCACACGTAAAGCCGCTAACTCGCATGCTTGTGGTAGCTTATGCCTGTTTTACTTACCCCCTTCCCCACTTTTGCATTTAGGTGACAAAGAGCAAAATTTGGTCCCGGGTCAGTGCCCTGCTGCCAAAGCCCCTTTGCCAATTAACATACAAATAAACAAAAATTTTAAACACAACTTTTTCAATTCTATTCGGTCCTAGGGATCAGTGCACAAAAGTTTCCAGCATTCCTTTCTTGGGTCTTGCTGCAATGACCCTTCGGAACCTAACCCTCCCAAAAAAAAACAAAAAAATTTCCTACGTGATATTTGTGCAGCCGACTCAATTTTAACTGAAGATAAAAAAATATATAAAAAAAAATTTTATAGAAAGGGATTTTTACGTTATATTACAAAAGTTAGTGAAGGATAAGAGAAAGGTGAATAAAAAGGGAATAAAAAAAACTGAAAGGAAAGTGTAATAGCCCCACGTTGGGCGCCAGTGTAACTGATTGAGGGTCGTGTTGTTGTGAGCGGTGACGGTTCGACACAGTGGCATGCGGCTAGCTCGCCGTATTTGGGCGTAGGCTTTGCCACCCCGCACATCAACCCAATCAATTATACAAAAAAATGTGTCGAAATAGTGGATTCAAAAAGAAAGAAAATTTTTAAAGATAGAAAGGAAAAAAAGCAAGCGAGAAAAAAAATTAGATGAAAGAGAGCAAAAGAAAGAGAGTAAGGATACACAAATACCTAAATCGTCCGATCAAAAAAAAAATACACACCTTAATCCCTGCAGAATAACCCCACACATTCATTCATTCACCTAACACGCACTACACATACCATCCTCACACATTCACTCATTCATACTGCTATCCCACTAGAAAAAAAGTCCCGCCCATTTATCACTCCGCCTAATGTCACGGTCCGAAGTCTGGAGCAGCCCACCCACTGGGTACATCACTGCGGTACCCAGTCCAGTGAGTACGCTATAGCTCCTATTTAAAATTTTGAGCGTACTCCCCATAATCCGTAATAAATGTCCGTTTTCTAGTCCTTAGTCCGTTGGTCCATTGTCGTCTATGGGATACCTATTTTCCTACTGGGAATCCCAGAAATATTATTATACTTTACCACATTATAAAAAAAATATAATCAAGCCTTTATTTTCCAGGTTTTTTCATGTTTTATTTACTTTTATTTATATGATTTCTTTTCAATACTCAGAAGAAATATACAATATATATATTTAAAATTTTTACATATTGTCTATATTTGTATGCGAAATTTAACACTAATGAGTATATATATATATATTTATAGATATGTATACCCTGACGAGGGTAGAACAAGAGAGAGAGAAAAAAGAAAAAAAATAATCTGGCGGAAAGACTAAAAGCAATTTGGTGGTTTTCTATGTGAGCATTACGAAATCTGGTGGAAAGACTAAAGGCAAAAAAAATTAACGTTTTCTATGTGGGTAATGAACTTTGGTTCAATGATCAAGCTAATATGGTGATAGAAATGAAGCATATGTTTTTATAGCATAGGAGAGCGGCGAAAGTTTTCTGGAAGGAATGAAATTCGAAAGAATTTTAATGACCGGAAACCGGAATATTTATTTATTCATATTTTTTTTTTTTTTTGATTTTATTATTTGTATTTTTCGCTGATTTTATTTATTTGTAATTTTTACAAAAAAAATTTTTATAAAAGAAATGAAGAAAAGAGACTATTTAAAGAAAAAAAAAACTCTTTCATTGTAAAAAAAAAAAAAAAAAAAAAGGAAACCAAAAAAAAAAAACGTACCAAACTGTACTTTATTAAATGCAATATAAAAACCAATTACCTTACTTATAGCATTTGGTGGTAATGGAAGATTAAATCCCCTTAGTACCTGCTATAATTTGTTTTTTCTCAAAACGAATATTTAAGAAGAATTAAATTCTCTTAATATTGAGCCAATAGATTAAATCTAATTGGATGTTGCGAGTTAAACTCGTGTTCAAAAACTGACTTTTCTAATACTCTGCTGCGACTTATATAGGACTATTTTCCCAACAACAGTTTGTTTAGAGGACAAGGATCCACCAACAATTTTTCATTTTTCTTACATTTTCATTCTAAAGGAGCTTTTTGAAATTATCCGAATATTTTTTTTTTATGGAAAATTGCAACCCTGGGTTCCCTTCCAGTCTTTATTATATTTCGTCCTGCTCTCATGATCTTGTCTTTTCTTTTGATTATACTCTCAGCTCTCTCTCATTCTCGAGCTATCATTTTGGATTTTGACAGTTGTAATTTACAAAAATGTAAACAAATATGGTTTTGTTGTGCGCGGAAAAGAAAACAAAATAAGCAGTGTCGTGTGCTTATTTAGAAAAGTGACAGTGATAACAAAATTTATAAAAAGAATATTTAAACAAAAAAAGTAGGAAGATGTCATCTATCACCAGAATCTACTGTTTGGCTATTTTTCGATGGAAGGAGAAGACTTAAAGCTAAGTATTAGATCTTAAGGCTAAAGCTAGGTTATAATTATAAAACAATTTAACTATATTTTCATTCATTTTAATTCATTTTAATTCATTCTAATTTATTTTAATTCATTTAAATTTATTTTAATTTATTTTAATTCATTTAAATTTATTTTAATTTATAATAATTGTATATTCAATTTATTTTACATTTGCAATTTTTGCAGAGCTTTCGGCGTTTTGGCGCTTGCGGAGTTATTCTGGAAGTGGTGGTGATTCCCGTTTTTGGTGCTTCACGGAGTGCTATGTTGTACGTGTCGTCGCAGTAAATATTTATTTGGTAAAACTTTTCATTGACCTGCTTTACTACTTTTAGGCGTTTTTTTGGATGGCGGTTTATGGTCAACTCTACCACTTCGGTGAGGATCCGTGGAGTCCCCTCATGAACTTCTGACTCTGGTATGACATATTTTTTTGCGTATATATCTATGGGCTTTTTTACATTTGTCTTAATTTCAGCTACTAGTGCTCCATAGCCTCCCCATTCATCCTCCCATAATTCGTGCTGATGGCCGTCCAAACTCAGACAATCTTCGTCTGCTACTGGTGGTGATGTTGGTGGTTCTGGTGCTATTATTTCCGCTAATGGCAAGTCGATTTCCGGTGTTGACGCATGATTCGCTTGTTCAGGCTCCAGGTTGGTGTCTATTAATGTTGGTAAATTTGTTTTATTATTATGTTGCCTGGGTCGAAGTATTATACGCTTTGTCTTTGGGTCTTGCCACTCGATTAAATCGCTTGGTAAGGCTAATGTACGGCGTTGCAGTCCATTTAAAATGGCTGTTGATTCGCGGAAGTGTTGTGTCGAAATCGCCAACCTATCTCTGAAGAGCTTGGTCCGTGACATACTGAAACGAATCAGGTATTTTACGATACTCGACGCCAAATAATAATAAGATATTGGTTTTGATTGCATTTTTTTATTTATTTATTTATTTTTTCTAAAGTCTCTTTTCTTTCTTTCCATTAATTTCAGATTCTTGCGGATAGCCACGTAACAGGCATTAAAGCAATGCTTAAACGATATAAGGAATCCGACACAGCAACAGGAGTTTAATGCGCGACACTGTAAGTAGGTAACCGTGGGAATCGTCGTAGTGATCAAATTAATATAAAAAGAAGTTATCCTTCGTAAAGATTTTAAACAAAACATTTTTGTCGGAACTTCTTTTCAAATTAATGTTGGAAAAAGAAAGAAGAAATAAAAAGATTAATGGTAACGATAGTCAGTTTTAAGATTTTCAATTATATTTTTGGAAGAAATCCAATGAAATGACTACTACTTTTAATCCAAAACTAGTTCAAATTGACAAGACAGTATGACTAATCAATTTTATATTTTCAGCATGAAGAAAGAAATGGAAAAACAATTTTGTTTGTTTTTTTAATTTTTGTTTACTATTTTTTTCGCTTTTGATCAAGAAACGAAATTAGTTGAAAAATGGCTAGTTATGGAAATTGTACATACTTGATTGAGAAAAGAGCGACAAAGATAAATTTAAAAAAAAAAAAAAAAAAAAAAAAACATTAAGCAGTTAAAAGAAGCTTGTCCAAATTTTGAGCAACATTAAATTGATTAAATTGATAGTAAAAATTGAGCCATTCAGAGGAAGATAAACGGTCATTAAAAAAAAAAAAAAAAAAAAAAAAATTATTTTATTTTGGGGTCCAGTTAACACATGTAAAAATATATAATAATAAAAAAAAAACTAATTTAAAAATTTTTTTTCTCAGAATCTGCGGAAAATTTCCTTGAAAACCGTAGAACAGATGTCATACTTTATAAGCGAGTTAATCTTAGCAATGCATCTTGATAAAATAAAACAAAAATAAGAAAAAGTTTAAAACAAATAAGAGCATAAAATATAATGAAATAAAAAGAATAAGTTGAAAAAATAAAAATGTATGAGTAAAACGCAAATGAAAAAGAAAAGTAAATGAAAAAGGGAGGAGAACAAACATTTCTTTGAAACCTAGAATTAAAAATGTATACAAAATAAAAATACCAAAAATTAACTTATCAAAGTAAATAATGATAATTTGGTTGATACTTATTGGGATAAGAAATATATGGTGAAAAAGATTATATAAAAAGACAATTTTGCACAAAAATTTAAAAAGATAAAAAATAATAATAATAATAATAAAAAAATGAAAAATGTTATAGCATATTCCGATTTTTTTTTTTTTTTTGAAGCAAAACAATTCAATTGAAACAACAAAGAGTATTGAAAAAACTAAAGAAATTGAAACTTCTAAATTTAAAATATCAATAACTAATAATCAAGTTAGAAATGTAGAAAAATAAAGCAAAATTGAAAGCAGAATAAGTGACAAAAATCTTGAAATCGAAATTTAAGAAATTCTCAGGTTAAATTTTTAAAAAGTAGAAATAAGCAATGAAAAATTTTTATTAGTTGATAAAAAGAAAAAACTGAAAACAATGTTAATATGATAAGAAAAGTAACAATTGATAAATACGGAGATTTTTTGGATTTGAAATATAGTTAAGAAATAATCACTGAATTTTTGTAAAGAAACACGCACGTTAAAATCGAATAACCAACATCAGCAGGACAGCAGTTTGAATTTCCAACAACCAGCACATAATCATCAAGCTAAAACGGACTAAGCAACATCAAAAAACCAGAGTTCATGGGCAATAGACAAAAATACTTAATACAAGCAAGCGGTACCATCTATGCCCGATTCACTCAATCGAAACACGCACAAGTTATCATCAAGATGCAACGACTCCTTTAAAAGGGGGAGGAAATGCTAGGAGTCATTAAAACAAACTTCAACCGTTTACGTCGCGATGCTCGCGACTCCTTGAAAAGGGGGAGGGATGTTGTGAGTCCATACTCGACTCACGAGCATTCAGCATGGTCATATGATCACCATGTGGACAGCGGTATGTCCGAGGATTTTTCCAAGACCATCTGCCACTACAACCATAAATGTTTTATTTCGAACAAGGCAACAGCAGCAAACCGATAGCGCGCGGGTCAACGTCGAACATATGCAAGAGTTCGAGAGGTTTCGACCTGCAACGCAACGTCCCTGCAATAGTGGCATGTACGCAGGCATAATTATAAGCGTCTAGCCATTCGTTATCGTCTAAGCGAGTTATGACGGTCCTGGGCAAATTCAAGGACGTAGAAGATAACACGGGAAAATCCTTATTACGGTTATCTTAAAACGCTAAATTGAGGTCGTACCGTAATAAAAGTATGAGGGTTGGAAATTCGAGCTGCCCTCTGTAGGGATGTTTTATGTTATCACTGTATATAAGGAACATTTTTTAATAAAACGAGAGAGTCGTCATGCGTGTTTAAAAGGATACACATTAAGAAATAAAACTTAAATGGTCTTTATGCATTTTTAAAGAAACGTAACAAAGAGAAGTGGTATATTTAGGCCACAAATGTTCTGAAATAGGAGTCTTGCCAGAGCCGGAAAAGATAAAATGTGTGAAAGAAATAGAGGCACCAAAAGATATTAAACAGTTACAGGCATTTCTGGGTTTAATCAACAATTATTATAGAAAGTTCATTCCAATGCTGCAAAAATCTCACTGCCCTTGACAAATTTTATTGAGACAAGAAGTAAAATTTGAATGGGACTATAGATTGCCAAAAGGCAATGGAAACAATTAAAAAACGCAGTCACAAGTCCTCCCATCCTCCAATTACCCAGATTTTGAGAAAACCATTCATTTTAACCACAGATGCTAGTAATGAAGCTCTAGGAGCCGTCTTATCTCAAGGTGAGCCAGGACAAGACCTCCCAATATATTACGCTAGTAGGGCGCTTGTGCCACCGAAAAGACGTTAACTCAAACGATAGAAAAAGAATTTTTAGCAATAGTTTGGGCAGTAAAGAATTTTAGGACATATCTTTTAGGAAAACATTTCAAAATCTTCACCGACCACAAACCATTTAAAAGGAATATTTAATTTGAAGGACCAGGATACAAGATTAGGACGTTTTCGACTGAAACTTTTAGAATATGATTTTGACATTTGTTATAAGCCCGGGAAGAACAATTTAAATGCAGACGCCTTAAGCAGAATAACGCCCTTAAAAAATAAAATAAATATTGTAACTAGATCACAAACGACAACTGTAGAGGGAAGCAAAGGTAACCCACAAAATGAAAAAGTTCAAAACGTGAAAGGAGAAGACACAGCTGTTTTTTCTTTCAGATCAGGGCGAAATTCAAAAGGTAATAAAGATTTTTCATGACACCCCAATTGGAGGTCATAAAGGTTTTCTTTAAGACGTATTTAAGAATACGGAGTCAATACCAAATGGGGGCATGCAACGCCAAATTTAAAGCATATATAGATACATGTAAATTTTGCCAAAAAAAATAAAAGCTCAAAAATAGACAAAATGCCTTTGACTATCACGGACATATCCCTTCGACCATTCGACAAGGTTTACATGGACATAGTTGGTCCACTCCCGATCTCGTGAAGAGAAAATAAATACATCCTAACTTTTTTAGACGACTTTTCTAAGTATTTCATCTGCGTGGCAATTCCAGATGCTGAGGCATCAACTGTGGCGCGAGCATTTTTCAACGAAATAATTTCCAAGTTTAACATCCCTAGAGTATTGGTAACCGACAATGGTACTAATTTTACATCCACACTTTTAAAAGAAGTTTGCAAAATTTTAGGCGTAAAGAAGTCACAAACTTCCCCATACCACCCCCAAGCGAATGGCTCATTAGAAAGAAGTCATCGCCCATTGGCAGAATACCTTCGAAATTTTGTTAACGAAGACGGAACTAACTGGGATGAATGGCTGCATCATGCGATGCACGTGCATAACAATACAGTTCATTCATCCACGAAGCAAACACCATGTAGAATTTTATTCGGTTTTGATTTCGAGATTCCCGTCAAACTAAGACAGAAACCTGCTCCGATGTACAATGAAAATGACTACAGTAAAATTTTGAAGTACCAAATTCAACGAACTTATGAGCTGGCAAGAGAAAATCAGAAATCCGCTAAAGAAAAAGCTAAAAAATATTATGACAAGAACTCAAAAACACGAGACTTTTTGGTAGAAGACAAGGTTTGGTTGAAAAACGAGAATAGAAAAAACAAATTTTCTCCCATTTGGGATGGACCATATGAGGTTATTTCCAATCCGACGTCAGCAAACGTACGCTTAAGAATTAAGGGTAAAGAAAAGACTATTTACAAAAATTTAATAAAAAAATGTCATGAGAAGCAAGAACAAGTATGTGCAATAAAAAAAGACATAAAAATTTCGGTACAGAAAATCGAAGAATCAGTTAAAGAACTGGGCGAGAAAGGCTTAAAGAAAGAACATCATTTGGTTGTTAAAACGATCACCTAGTGGGGGAAATAAACAATTTTTTTAAAAAAAATAAAGAAAAAAAACAGATACGCTAAAGTACCGGGCCTCGATCACAGCAGAGTAAAACTAAAAACGCAAATGAAAGCGGCTCTAATTACAATTCATGCCAACTACGTGAGCGCGGTTAAAAATGCAAAAGAATACATAGCAACGCAGGGACCATTAAGCAACACAACAAATGATTTTTGGGCGTATGGTATGGGAACAGAATTGTTTCAAAATAATAATGTTAACAAGAATAAAAGAAGGAGGGGTAGAAAAATGTTACCAGTATTGGGAAAAAAAATGAGGGAGAAAAATTTTTAAATGCAATCAATTTGAGATAAAAACAGCTAAGAAAATTTCAGAAAACGACTTTGTAATAATAAACTAGAAATAAAAAATTTGAACAAGGGGATTTTCGCGCAATATTTTGCTTGGCAATTTTTTAACGTGGCCCGACAATGGCACGCCCAAACCTAGTGCACTGCTAAGATTTTGGGACGAAATTCAGCAACAAAGTAAGCCGAAAAAATCAAAAACTGTAGTACATTGCAGCGCCGGCATCGGCCGCACAGGTACATATATAGCGTTAGATATAGCACTTACTCGTTGGACATTAAGAATGAAAATAAAATTTCCGGAAATTGTTACAAAAATTCGAGCACAAAGCGCATATTCTGTTAGTAGTCCGATTCAATACATATTCTTGTACAGAACATTAATGCAGTATGCAAATTGTAATCGGATTTAGACCCAGATTCCCGTCGTAAAAAAAAAACGAATCCGCTAAACAAAATATTCACTAACAATTTCAAAAGTACCATACAGAATTCGTTGAGAAACAAAGATTTTTATCACGTTGGGTGAGGTCTTACTGTTTTTTACATAATTATGACTAGGAATTTCTTTTTAACATCGCTGAAGGCGATGCATAAATAAGAATGCCCTATCGAAACTTTTAAAGAACCAGATAAAAAAATATAATAAAGCGGAATTGGTCGAGGCATAGCCTCTATGACACTTTAAAACGCATTCACAACTTACCAAAGTGTATCAAATTAACACGAAGAATAAGCAAAATACATTCAAAAATTGTTATTTTTGAAGTGAAAACTTCTATAGGCGCGTTGAGCAGGGAGCAAATCTTTAAGTTCAAAATGCATTTGTATATGTTGTAACCGTCACGGTCGTCGTGTACGTATATCTCGGCTATATTAGTGTGCGTAGCTTTCAGTGAGAAGCATTCCTAAAAAGTTTTAGTGATTCGTCGACGTAACACCCCAGTCGGCAATTTGATATTCCATGAATATCTTCTTTTGGAAATTCATTGATGACAAAGGAAAAATGTTACGTCTTAAAAAATTCGTGAGTGGTTAAAAACAAATTCTACGATAGCTATCATTCATTTTTATGACATCGCAATTATAATTTTGAACGACAAATTCCGCATAGAAACTATTGCAAAAATAGTAATAGCTAAAAATTGCATATTCCGACTGGGATTTGATTCAACTCGCTCTTGGTTTCTCACTTTGACTTCGGTTCTCTCAGTTCATTCGATCTTCTTTCTCACTACAGCGCAAAGAGAGTATGCAAACGGTTGCCATTTAAAAAGATATAAAAGTGCCACAGCGATTCAAAAAGAGCCAATGGGAATTAAAAGGGTCCAACACTTATATTACATGTATATATGAATGTATATTGTAAAACAAAAATTTTGTGATGTGGATTAGGTCCGCTAAATCTAAATTATTTTGAGTGTTTGCACCGAAAATTTTTTGCTTTGAATTCAAAGCAAAGTGGTCACTGAGTAATTTTTGTCGTGGCGTAATAAAGCCAAAAAAGAGCCAAATACAATGAAAACGAGCCACACCGCCGATGTAAAATATAGTGTCAGTTTTGCGTTAAAACGCCAACTGTGGCAGCCATGAGTCATATCTGCTCAATAATGCGTGTATGTATGTTCCCAGCAAGAATATAGTGTCGGCGGTGAACAAGTCCAAGCGTCTTTCATTGCGGACGCCTCGGTGATATGCTCAGCATGAGAGTGTCTGCGAGGTGGAGCGACATAGTCATGCCAATGTGTTTACATATAATTTTTAAATGCTCAGGATATCTCAATGCGCTATGCACTTTTCCTATGAACGTTTTAGGGAACGTGTCCAAACTACGTGACCCTTTTAGGGGGGGGAGGGGGTCTTGAAAGTACTACACTTGGACAAATTGGTCACTTAAATTATTCTACGGATTGTCACCGAGGGGGGGAGGGGGGAAAAAAGTAAAAAAAATGGTTCACGTAGTTTGGACACGTTCCCTTATGTACACATCGAATCATAGCACCGAAATTGAACATGTTGGTAGGCGGTAGGCATTGTTGGCCGCTGGGACGGTTCATCGCTTCCGTAAGCAGCACTTTGGCCGCTGGGTACTAATAGAAAACGAAAGCTCGACGTTGTGATTCTTAGTATTGTCACTGGGCATGCAACATATTGTATTGTACAAATTGTATCCCGGTGTCCTCGGATAATGATAGAGAGACGGATGAAAAATCAAATGAAACTAAAATATATAAAATATTTTCTGGGAAAAAAACTCGTCTCATTTTTTCTAAAAAACCCAATTCAAATATGAACAACTCATCGGATTTTTTTTCTGGGTCTTGAAATTCTCTTAGAAATCCACTCATTTACTTAAGATACCTAAACCTGAATACCGAATCTTCTTCGGAAATTATATGGGCTTGAAATCAAGTTTTTGTACGAAGTTGTTAAAAATTTCTTAAAATGTTTGCCTTTATCGCCCTATAGCTCCTAAGCTGTTGAGCCGATTTCATTCATATGTATGAGGGATATGCTGTATATTTACTCTTCTTTTATATGAATTAAATTTTTTGAAACGGTCGAACGATAAAACTACGACTAAAAATATTGACAAAGAATCGCAAAACCTTTCTTAGCGAATATTTAAAAAAACGCGAGCTAACTTTCAAACTTAAAGCATATATTTTGCTTCAGCGAAAACAAATACGACAAAAAAAAAGTTGGTTTCAAGTCAAAGGAAAATTTAGTGTTGAGCAGTGTAATTAATTTTTAAAACTTTGTGCAGCCAGCAATATATTTCAATAATAAAATAATAAAATACTTTACATAAACATGCCTATAATTGTTTCTCTGAGTCTCACTAAATTTAAAAATCCAGATTGATTTTAATAATTTTAAATCAAATATTATGCATTTCAAACTTCAATACACATTCTATGTTTTCACTTCCAACGGCAGTTCCATAACTGCCAACTTTTTTTTTTTTTTATTTAAAGTAACATCCACCAGAATGCGAAAAAAACAAAAAAAAAAAAAAACAAACAAATTAAAAAACTTCTCAAATTCACTCCCAGAGACCATTGTTCAAAACCAAACAAAATCATCTAATGATCCTGGCCGACGAAGAACCACGGTGTCAGTCGGACAGAAACGGATGACTATGGTGCTCCAAGGAGTCATATAAATGACCACTCGGTAGTCCCGAGAAGAGGTTCAGACTATAACGCCTAAATAGAAAGTCCCATACGAGTCGCTCAGCATTCAAACGAAAACTTGGTTGGAATCGTAATAATGCGGGTATCGATTTAGTTCATCCGTCCAATTTTGATATCCTGATCACAACTTAAACCCCAACGGCGCTCATATTCACGACGTAGGAAAATTTCGGATGGTACTAGCCAAAAATTGGGTGAAGAAATTCCCGCACGGCCCGGAAAAATTATAATAGGGTCCAGGATAATGGGCCAGATGGTCATCAAAATTCAGCGTTGTTGAATAGATGATAGTCCTTGCACATGCGACGTCGGATAAAGCATGCTTGCCGGTTACGGCACTGCGGATGAAACTGCTGGAAGACGCAGCGTGTCCGTAGACGGGGGGAAATATGAGGATTGCCATTAAAGTCATTTATGGTGGCATACGTTTTTAAGGTGGTATCCCAAATCTGCAAGGGGAAGCAAAGGTTTAAAAAATAAAAATCAAAGAATGAGAAATATTGTGCTTACCAATTTTTAGTGCAGAGAACATTGTTAAAAATTAGACACGAAACCGTTTGAAAGTCAAAAAGAACGATTAACCAATCGAACCTGAACAAAAATTGATTTGGGTCGTTTGCTTTGCCAATTTTTCGGGTTAATGAAGAAAATTTTTTATTCTGTTTTGTTTTTCGGTTTGTTGCATTTTTGATTTCGTTGATTTCAAACGGCCCGGAGTAACTTGAAAACTGTGCGATCAGGCTTTTCTGATCGAGTGCGAAAATGTTTTTTGTTTTTTAATAAAAGGCGAGTAAGTTTAAGAAAAATTAAACACTGTGTATTTTAACTATTCGCATTGACTTTCTAACAGCGAATGAAATCTTCGAGTTCATTAAAAGAGTACAAGGCAAACTGGAAAGTGAGCGAACAATGAATTTCCAGGAGCAATTAAGCATTCTATGCAACAATGGAAGTGAATTTAGAATTCTTATGTACACGCGTACAAACTTAAGGAAACGAATTCAAGTTCAAGTAATTACTTAAAATCTAAAGTTCAAATTTCATTCTTAAATTAAATAATAAAAAATAAAAATTGCAATTCTGCCTTAACAGCGGCCCCGTTGACAACCTCCGCGTTATCAACCGATTGGTAGTTCGGCCAGCTTGTGAATTGGTCGAACAAGTTGTCCAGTTGCTGTTTTAATTGTTGCGGCACGGACATGACCATCGATTCCTGTTGCAACGTCGATCACGCGACCCAGCAACCATCGCTGTGGTGGTAAATTGTCGTCGTGAACGATCACCAGAGCACCGATTTTTAAATTGGGTTGAGCGTGGAGCCACTTCGAACGTGCGCGCTGCTCGAGGATGTAATCCTTGGACCATGCTTGCCAAAAGCGTTGTTTGAGCACTGATAATAGACGAAACCGTTTCAAAGACGTTAGTTTGGAGTCGGGCACGTCTGGCTCGAATTCGTGCGGCAGCGAAACGATTTCCTCGCCGATTAGTAGATGTCCCGGTGTTAGTGCTTTTCCATCGTTGGGATCGTTGGTCATTGCTGCGATTGGCCTGGAGTTCAGGATGGCTTCCACCTCGACTAGGATTGTGTGCACTTCGTCTGCCGTTAGGTTGGTGTTCCCGATCTGACGTAGGAGATGGTGTTTGGCTTGCTTGACGGCTGCCTCCCACAGTCCGCCGAAGTGGGGAGCTCGTGGTGGAATGAATTTGAATATTATCCCTTTCTCTGCTGCAAAGAGGCTTAGTTTTTGGCGTTGGCGATCGAATGCTTCTTGAAGTTCCTTTAGGGCATTGCTTGCTCCTACGAAATTTGTAGCGTTGTCGCAGTGAATGGTGTGAGGGACTCCTCTTCTGGCGATGAACCTTTTAAGTACAAAGAGAAAGCAATCAGTGGATAGGTCTACTACTAATTCCAAATGGACAGCCTTTGAAGCGAAACAAACGAAGACCGCGACATACATCTTAACTGGGGGGCGACCCCGTATTCGGTATGACACATATATTGGTCCAAAAAAATCGATACCACATTGAGCAAATGGTCTTATTGCTCTTAGCCGATCGGCGGGCAGTTGACCCATAATTTTGTGTTAACAGTTTAGGTTTATAGTGGAAGCAGTGCACGCAATGTCGAACGGTTCGACTGCACGCCTCTCGAGCATTTACTACCCAAATTTTTTGACGCAGAAGCACCAAAAGACTTTTTACTCCTGCATGGCAATTTTGTAAGTGTAAATTTTTTAAATAAATCATCACGAAGTGAGAATTTTTCGGCATAAGCAATGGAAATTTAGCATCATAACTTAGTTGAGCCTTTAAAAGACGACCTCCTACTCGAATTAGCGAAAACGATGATTTTTTGTGATTTATTTGTTGTAGAAATGGACTTAGTTTTTGCAAATGAGGCTGTAACGGCTGATTTTTTGTTAGTTTCTTTATTTCTTCACTGAACTCATTCTTTTGAAGAACTTCTACAATTTTCAGGAAAGCATGATTTCGTTCTTGGACGGAAAAATCAGACCCTTGGCTAGGTTCTTTATTATTTAACGTTACAAACCTGTATATGTAACAAAAAATACGAATTAGTTTGGAGAATGAGGAGCATCGCGATATGATTTTCACAATATGATTTTCCTCTGGAGAGGCTACGAGACTTGACTTTTTTACTTCCAATTTGTTTTGTTCTGAAGATAATGTAAGATTTTTATTCTTGGGCCATTTATCACATGCTTCGAGAAGAAACTGCGGCCCTGTGAACCAAATTGATGTTTTTAGCTCATCCACATAACAACCTCGTGAGACGATGTCTGCAGGATTGCACTTTGAAGGAACATGTAGCCATTGTATGCCCTTTGAAGATTCCTGAATTTCTGCCACTCTATTTGCAACAAAGGTTGTGAGTGTGGATGGATGGAGTTTAATCCAATGGAGAACCACTTCTGAATCGGACCAAAAAGTGATGTTTTCTACTTCGAAAATTTCTAAAAGAGGTTTAACGGTGAGCCACAACTTTGATAACAGATGAGCTGCACACAGTTCTAAACGTGGAAGCGATTTTGTTTTTATAGGGGCTACCCTTGACTTGGCTGTAAGCAATTGTATGCTGACTCCTTTCAACGTTTTGCTTCGTACATAAAGGCAACAGCCGTAAGCTCGAAGTGAGGCATCTGCAAATCCGTGGATTTGTATTGCTTCGCAAGATTGTGTGTTGACAAATCGCGGTATTGAGAATTCATTTAACATTGTTAAGTTTAA